>JAJIBD010035269.1:0-36041 GCA_021461705.1 Cryptotis parvus
GCCTTAATGGAATGCTACACTTTCAATCGGCATTCCAATAATTGGAATATAACCTAATATTACACATTTATCATAATGCTGACCATCAACTTAAGGTCCCAAGTGATAACAGTTACCAACCATACTATACTGAAAGCCTTTGTGACTGTGTATCTCATCGTGATTTAGCATAAAGGAATGAAAGCAATGAATAAAAATAAGGCTTATATGTATTTCTATGATCATTATAGAGCTATTTACATAGCCAAGATCTGGGCAGAGAAGAAGATAAAAAAATATGCACACATATGTTTGTGTGTAGGTATGCATACTATGAAATACTAGTCAGCTATAAGATTAGGGAAAAGATAAAATAGTCCTCTTCACTACCTTTAGAAGGGAACTAGAGGGTGACATTTTTTTTAAATTTTTTTATTTTTACAATTACAAAGATATACAATTAAAAAGTTCATGTTTGGGCTTTTGGTCATACAGTGTTCCAGCACCCGTCCCTCCACCAGTGCCCATCTCCCACCACCAACGTCCCCCGGTTCCCTCCCCCCTTCCCCAGACCACCTCCATGGCAGGTTCTTTATTTCTTCCCTTTCTCTCTCTTTCTCTTTTCCTTCCCTTCCAGACTATGGATTACAGAACATACATTAAAAAGGTTGTCATGTGTATCCTTTTGCCTCTATTTAATGCCCAGTTCTACTAGAGGGTGACATTTTAGGTGAAGTGAATCATAGGGAGAGGGACTAATGGCAGCTAATCTCACTCTTATGTTGTGCATAAGACACAAAATAGAAATCTCCAATGGACAAATGAGAAGAAATCCTTGAACTTTGACTACCACTTGAGGTTATCAAGGAGAACGGAGGTGTAGGTTTTGGGGCGAATTAAGATGAACTAGAAGTGAGTAAGGACAGTGGTAGATTCTTTAATAAATTCTTTGGTTGTGGAAAGTACAGTGAGCTTGCATGTCAAAAAACATAAAGAACAACATTGCTATAAATCATGTAATAATAATAGTAATAAATATAGTTTATTATACATAAAATTCCACCGAAGAAAGACAAATGAAGGAGGGCTTTGCAGTTGTACAATCATTTATAACATCCTTCACCTGCTTTTATGAACAGCTCACATGTTACACAAAATTTTTTTAATCCTAAGGAACATAATTTGGAAGGGTGGAATTCCAAGAAATGCTCAAGGAACTTGGGGGGGCTGAAATCAAACCTGGTGGTTCTTAGTAGGATATGGAAATCCCGAATGAACCAATCATGGTTCACTCTCTGGCATCACAAGGTCCCCAAAACACAGCCCCAGGTATAGCCCTGAATGTAATCCAAGTCCTTTCCCATTCAAGATATACACCTCTGACTCCAGAGCGATTTCTTCAATCTTTTATAATAGCTATTAAAGAGAAAAAAAGTCATAAAATGTATATAAGAAATTAATTCAGTATAAGAATAATCCCTGCAAAGAGGAAAAACTGCAATGTTTTCCAGCTCTTGTGGAAAGAAACTATGAAATGCAAAAGAAAAGGCCAAATGACTTGTTCAAGGTTACCTGGGACCTCAGGGCAGAATGGGGGGGGTGGGGGGGGGGGGATGTTCTGCGTCTTATCCAGCAGACCGTGGTGTCTCAGTAGCAGTCTACCTGCAGGCTAAAGGCATCCAAGGCACCAACTATAACATTAAGCACCAACAGTTGCAGGGGACTTGAAGAGAGCAAGAACCACCATCTCAAGAAAGAGATTTATAGCTCTGCTTAATGAATCTGAGAAGTTGTTTTGTAAGTACATAAATGTCTTTAGTCCAGAGAAAGAGAATTAAGCTGTGATAGCTACCTCACAAATGTTGACTGTAAATGCTTTGCTGGTGACAACTCTAGTTAAAAAGGAAATAGAATATTTATGAACTGTCAGGGGAAAAAAATCTCTGCAAGATTTACATTTGGACTATGGTGCAATGAAGGTGATCTAATGGATTATTCAAAAGAACTCTCTTAGGAATTGACAGCACAGCTATAGTGATTCTGAGAATTACCCTCGATGCATATAATATTTAAAAAAGGTAAATTTGAGACCAGAATATTTTATCTATCTATCTATCTATCTATCTATCTATCTATCTATCTATCTATCTATCTATCTATCTATCTATCTATCTATCTATCTATCTATCTATCTATCTATCTATCTATCTCTCTATCTCTATCTCTCTATCTATCTATCTATCTATCTATCTATCTATCTATCTATCTATCTATCTATCTATCGATCGATCTATCTATCTATCTATCGATCTATCTATCTATCTATCTATCTATCTATCATCTATCTATCTATCTATCTATCTATCTATCTATCTATCTATCTATCTATCTATCTATCTATCTATCTATCTATCTCTCTCTCTCTCTCTCTCTCTCTCTCTCTCTATCTATCTATCTATCTATCTATCTATCTATCTATCTATCTATCTTATTATTTTTCTTTTTGGGTCACACCGGTGACGCTCAGGGGTTACTCATGGCTCTTCACTCAGGAATTACTCCTGGTGGTGCTTGGGGACCATATGGGAAGTTGGGGATCAAACCCAGGTCGGCTTCATGGAAGGCAAATGCCCTCCCCACTATGCTATCTCTCTGGCCCCAGAACATTTTATTTTTATACAGGAGAAGTAACTTACATTTTGGGGTGATTATTTGAGATTTATTAAAGTGTAGATTATTGGTGACTTTTATTTCCTCTGAAGAGACTATTACTATATAATGAACTAGAACAACGCAGCTAGAATAGTTGGATTCAAAATCAGAGCACAGAAGATCCATAGCACATTTCTAACTAATGTTATAGGGGCTTGAAGGAGGCTTAGTTACACCTGGAAATGGCAAGTTTCACTTCAGCAGTGCGGGGGAATATTCCCTTTATCTTCCTGAACATCTTGGGTTGGTTGAGCAAACAAGCATTTCCCTTAATAGCTGGTAGATAGTAGACGGCAAAAAAGAACAGATCTAATTTTATACATATAGAAAATGTTCATGACTGTCACTTGTCTTCCGTTGTTCATTGATTTGCTCAAGCAGGTGCCAGTAACGCCTCCACTTGTTGGGAATGAGATCCATTATTGTTAGTTTTGGCATATTGAATACTCCATGGGTAGCTTGGCAGGCTCTGTTGTGGCTCTGGGTTCATCCCGGGGGCCCAGTCTTTTTCTACATCAGACCATCAACCATCCAGGGCCCATGGGGCAAATCCATGGGGTGTAGACAAGCCTGTCTCCTGTCTGCCACTTGCTGACGCAGCCGGTCACTGCAGCCACACCTGCAACACCTCGAGGGGCAGGCTTCATGACACGTATATTCTGGAATACATGAGGCAGACTGAGCATTTTTAATCTTTTTGAACAAATTTTGCTTCGCTCCCAGCAGTATTCAGTAGTCATTGCATGGTGCTGGGTGCCATTCCTGGTGGTGCTCAAAGGATGATGTGGTGTCAGCAATTCAGCTTGGGACTTCAATATGTAAAAAATTAAACACCTGGGAGTTGGAGAGATAGTACAGGGGCCAAGGGACTTGCCTTGTATGTGGCCAACCTGGGTTTGATCCTGGCATCCTATATACTGACTTGAGCACTACCAGGAGTGATCCCTGAGTGCAGAGCCAGGAATAATACCTGAGCATTGGCAGGTGTGGCCCAAAAATCAACAAACAAACAAATGAAAGTTTCCCCAAGCCCTTGTTCTCTGTCACTTTGAACCATTTCCTCATCCCCAGGGTTTTTTTATTTCTGCTTTGCTGTACGGGTTAGGACCATGAAAACTAGGAGAGTCAGAGAGGTAAGTTTCACATACGAGGAGACCCTGACTCATGACAAACCAGACACTCTAGGACTGGATACTATCATTAAGACACATGTCTTTCATGCAGCCAACTCGGTGTGATGCCTGTTCAGTCTCTGGCATTACACAGTTCCCTGAGCAGGCCAGGTAAATCCCCAGAGACTGTAGCACACCATGAAGATTCAGAGGAATCCTCTGCACTGGTTCTGGAACCCCATATCCTCTGTCCCTCACCTTGAACTGCCAGCTATGTCTGTTGCCCTGAACACTGCTTTGGACACTCTCCACAAGCAAACGAACCCCCTCTCACAACAAACACACAAGACACCAGATGTGCTACTTATGTTTTCTTCATTTTTGCCATTTCTGGAGTTGTTACACTTGGCTGTGCTCAGGGGATACTTCTGGCTCTGCACTCAGGAATTACTCCTGGTGGCACTCGGGGAGACCATAGTGGATACTGGGGATCCTATCCTGGTTGACCACATGCAAAGTGGTCAACACCCTATCAGCTGTACTATTGCTCTGGCCCAAGGTTTGTCCTGCAATAAGTTTTTTTGGATACAAGGTCAGAGAGATAGTATAGCTAAAGATATTTAACCTGCATGCTGCTGACCCTGATCTGATTCAAATCTCTGGGACTTCAGAAGTATCCCTGAACACATACACAGGAGTAAGTCCTAGATCCTCAAGTTCCCCATAATTAACAACTGACTAAAATTTCTCTTGGACAGAAGGTTATTTAAAGAGGAGCTTATATCTGGGTGATTGTCACTCTTTAAGGTGATGTTAACAGCTTGACTTCTACACTAGGACACCTTCTTGGCATTAGCTCCGAACACTAAGATGACATGGTTGGTAAAAGCCTACTCTAGACATTTTCAGGGGGACTTAGGTGTCAATACCAAGTCTATAATTCTACAGAGTTGAATACAAGGTAGACTTAATTTGTTTTGAGGGGGTGGGTCACATACAGTGATGCTCAGGGATCACTCCTGGCCCTGCACTCAGGAGTTACTCCTGCTGGTGCTCAGGGAACCATATGGGATGCCGGAGATCAAACCCGGGTTGGGGCTATATTTAAGGCAAATCCCTACCCTCTACTATCGCTCCACCCCCAAGGCCGACTTCAATCATAGCTTTTCCATGTTATCAGACCCTAGTGATACATATTACCTCATACATCTTTGTTACATATCTATTAAATCAAATTGCATTCTGCTTGGCCTTGAAACCAACAGACTAATACATGTCATGAGCTTCTGGTGACATGTGGATGTGGAAGAAATAAATGGTGGCCAAAAGTGACTATATTCTAAATAAATAAGTCTTAGGGAAATGCTTTCAGAGGAGAGCACTCCACACCTGATTTGGGGAGACTAGTTGGGCATTTGACCCCTAGTTCTCCGGGCACGATAATGCGCCACAATGGCCTTCCCCCGTGACTGGACACTTGGGCTCTGTTAGTTTCCTTGGACAATCACAAAGCAAACACACCCAGACAAGAAGCAGAAGCAGTTTCTGGAACCCTCTAGTCAAGGTGTGGACATAAGTCCCAGTAAATAATTTGACTCCTGGCTTCTATAAATGCCGTCTGTGTGACTAAGGTATTGAGAGCTGTCCAGAGCAGAGCAGCCCGATCCCGGTGAGATCTATGCTTTGTTAACAAACACGGACCTTGTGTCCTGCAGTTCCCCACTGACTGTCTCTCCTAACTGTCATCCTTGTTCACAACAAGCTTGCCCTGTCAGGGAGACTCGTTTTCTCTCCTGAAGGGCCTGATATCCTGTCCAGTATTTTTCTTTTCCTCACCAGCTGCTTCTGGCTGCTGTAGAAATGTTGTTGTCGTAGCAGATGGTCTTGGTATTTCTGAAAACCAGCAGCATCTTTGCCATTTCCACCCCCACACTCTTGGCTACTGTTTCTCTTTCAAGTGGTTTGGGTCCTTTTTAGCAAACTTGTATGTTCTGCTGCATTTTCTTAAATATTATATTAGGAACAAGAGCATCATAAATATCTTTGTAGAATAGAGACAGAGACAAAATACTAGGGTTCGTTCACAGAATAAAATCCATACATGGATATAAATTTTTGTTTGGCATGATGGATTCTACAGTGAACCAGAATAAGCAAATTTGGATTAGGCTTTGCATAAAGGCAGAACAAAGCGTCACACAGTAAAAATGTGGCTAATCAATCATGGTGGGAGACAAAAAGCAATATTCATTGTTTTGGAAATTTTTTAGAAGTGATATGCCATTGAATAATGTTTATTCTTATTGTTCACAAAGGACTTGAGAGAAGGGTAAGAGTAATTGGGTGAGAGAATGTTTTTCAGCAGTTACTCCAGGGCTAAAGAGAAATCCAGAGCCGTAATTACTTGATGAGCTGCGATCCCAATTCCACCATTCTGAAAATTCAAGCCAACTGCTGTAGTCTTCCTTGTTGGTCTCATGTCGGCAACTTGAATAACCTCAACTCTCTAAACCATAGTGTCAAAAACCTCTTTCATTTTCATATGAACTGTTTAAGTAGAATTTGGGCAAATTCTCATTCTCTGGAAAGTATTGTACAGGAGGGAGGAAACTTGAACTATGGGAACCCCCTGAGGCTTGTCAAGCCTCGTGAACTTTTACACACTCTCGGAGCAATTGTGGCTTCCTTCCTTTCCAGGCCTGTAAGATCTGCTTATTGAAATGATCCCTTGGGTTGGCTAACACAGGACACTTGTCTTTAGAATGTTGCAGTCCAAGTATGATTTACTCGTTACATGTTCTTCAGTCTTATGGTTCAGTCATATGCTGCTAATGCTATCTCTGTCAAGGACAAAGAGCATGTACCATGAGAGTTCCAAAGGGTTCCACTCATAGTCTCAGTGTGCCAGTGGACTGTACTATCTAGGTTGGTATAAGTGATCACCAAAACAGTCACACAACGAAAATATAACCTCAGGCTGTATTTCTCCTCTGTTGAGTGATATATAACCATCTGGAAGTGGCCACTGAATATTATTATTGTAATTATTGTTGAAAAAAAGAGTTTTTCCCCCAGGCAGCCAGCCCTTAACTCTTATGAACTCTTACGAGGTCGCCTGGAGGCGTTGGCCTCCACAGGAAACTTGTTGACAAAATTGCAGAGTTTGGTCAATCCACCAGAACTCCCCTGTGAGCCATCCTGTTTTAATTCATGGCTGTTCTCTCCTGACTGAGTGCACAGGTGAGGAGTGCCTGCTTGCAGAGAATGTTGGGGAGTCACCTAAGCACTATTCTGGGTACAGGTGAATTTGATGTTGCCATCTGTGACCTGTGCGTGCATTCCTCTAACCCCACTGACTCCAGCTCAGTAAATCCAGCCTGCATTGGGGTCAGATGTGAACATCTCCGAGGCTACCCACTCCTACTGGCTTGGTGGAAATCAGCAGTTAGAAGTCATGATGTGGCCCTCCAGGGTTCAGCCTCCCTGAGCTTTGGCATCAGCTCAGTGTTGGAACGACATGCTGTTCATTGGTGTGTTTTGAGCACAACTGGCAGGTCAGGTCTGGGGCCCAAGACCCAGACAGTGTTTCTTCTGAGTGAGGGTAGGGGTGGGGAGAGACCCTGGGCTTCAGCCACGTTTGCAAAAGGCTCCCAGCTCCCACTGAGCTAAAGTTTTACGGTTAGCATGCTTGGGACCAGGACACAGTTCTGGGGTTATTTCAAACATACTTGCTGGGCTATTCATTGCCCCTTAGGGCAGGCTGATGCTCCCTTTGCTGCTGAGCTCTGAATCCCCTGAGTTAGCCGGAGTTGGAATTCCTCCAATTTAGGGGTAGACGAATCTTCTGATCCGTAGTCAGACCCAGAGCCATGGCAGAGCCTGGCATGTTACTCATGGTGTATTTGATATGCCAAAAGCAGTAACAATAATAGATCTCATTCCCAATGAATGGGGAGGTTACTGGCACCCGCTCGAGCAAATATAACTGTACTGATGATTAAAACAGTAGGGAACTGTTTAGATAACAGGCCCTCTGAATACCGAAAAGCAGAGACCTAAGGATATGTACCTAGAGTTCTGTGAATGAAAGAAATAAAGGAAAATGGATGGAGGAAATGGTAAAGGTGAACATGGGCTATTCCTAGAGAATAATTATTGAGGAAAACCTATTTGAGTGTGCTGTATAAGATGGAAGAGGAAAAGTTATATGCAGTGAAGCATCAACTAGAGAGGACCAGTTTCCTCACCATCATGAAAACCCACACATCATGAGTTTAGTCATTCTCAACATCCAGACTCCATAGTTCCTCAGAGCTCCACCCAAGAGAAAACCTGATCTTTCCTCTTGAAGTTTTATCAGTAAATGATTGAGATGAGAGCCTTCTACTGAGAGTATACCACCTACATGACAGAGCCTGGCAAGCTACCAGTGTTTTATTTACTTGTCATGCCAAAAACTAGTAACAATTATGGACCTCAATTCTGTGACCTGAAGAATAGTTTGAGGCTCTTCTTGTCCCTGGAGCAAGCAGATGCCCTTGGACTACACTTTGCTTGACAGGATGTATGGAGATGTTACTGGTGCCGGCTCGAGCAAATCGATGAACAACCAACGGAAGACAGTGATACAGTGATATATGATAACCTAGTGATGGGATGTGGATATATGTAAACAATTTAAATTTCAATCCCTGTCTGCCATACTCATAATGTTGGTAGAGTTTCCTCTTTCATCAAAAGATCCACATTACAATGAAAAAAAATTCTTCAGAAAACTCTATTCTTATTACCATCACTGTGTTTTTTTTTAAATCTCTAAAAAAAGAAGAGCAAGGATAATTATGAGAACTTACATAATGTGAAAATGATTTGATAGAGAGATGGATGGCTGGTGGTTTGACAGAAAAAAGTCTGTGCCCTCTGGGATGAAACCAGAGCCATGGCAGAGCCTGGCAAGCTACCCGTGGTGTAGTTGATATACCCAAAACAGTAACAGTAATGTGCCTCATTCCCAATGAATGGAGATGATACTGGTGCCTGCTTGAGCAAATTGAAGAACTTTGGAAAGACAAGTGACAAGTGACAAGTGACAACTAGACGGAATGGTGAACAAGCATTCAGAAGAGAGTAATAGAGCAAGATTGTTGCCAGATGATGGAGAGGTCAGAAGGCTCCAGGGGGGGGTGAAAGAGGTAGTGGTGCGGGGGATTTTGGGGTGTCTAAGGGTGCCCAGAGATTATTTTGTTTGGGTCCCACCAGGTATGCTCAGGGTTTACTCCTGACTTTGCATGCAGAAATTATATCTGGAGGGCTAAGGGAACCATGTAGTATGTTGGGGTTCAAACCCTAGTCAGCTGCATGCAAGGCAAGTTCCCTACCCTCTGTACTATCACTCTGGTCCCACATTTCAGGGTTTATATAACTATATATACCAGCCCAGTACAAACACTGAAAATAACTAGCATATCAACAAAAAATGTAATACAATCGATTTATCTATAAAGGTTGTGACACCTGTTTCTGAGTCCATGATAAAGTTTAGAGAGTCTAAGACCCTTCTTTGATGTGAGAGTTTTTTTTTTTTTTTTTTTTTTTTTTGGTTTTTGGGTCACACCCAGGGATGCTCAGGGGTTACTCCTGGCTCTGCACTCAGGAATCACTCCTGGCAGTGCTTGGGGGACCATATGGGATGCCGGGGATCGAACCCAGGCTGGCACAGGCCAGCCGCGTGCAAGGAAAAATGCCCTACCCACTGGGCTAGATGTGAGAGTTTCCTATTCTTGGTTAAAATATATCTGCTAAGTAAATGAAAGGAATAGGTCCTCACACACCTGCGCTTCCCGCTTATCAGTAGACATAACTTCAGTAACTTTAAGGGAAAGCTATAAGAATTCAGTTGAGTTTAAACATAGTTCACTTGAGACAGGAACATTAGGACATAGGCCAAACTGATGAGGTCCTTCCAGATTAGCTTCTAATTTTCCACAATAGTCAACAGTAAATACACGTTCAGAACAGATGTTGAGCCAGCTGGGGATGCCGTGATGGCCTGTGATCCACATTATTACTGAGACTGTGAAGCCCTTGACATATTTGCAAGTTCTGCTAATTCCTAGAGCGTATGTGGCTTCCAAAGCATTTTTAGGAGTACTCAGTAAGCGAAAGCATTTAAAGTGTGTGATTGTCTTTGGAAACAAGGATCTGATTGACTATTTAGTGACTACATAAACTGATTCTTCTTTTTCCTATTAAGAAACAGTAGGTGGTCAAACTATTAGAAAAAGGTTATTAAATGAAATCAATGTTAGTTATTTTTTCTAATGTAAATGGAACTATAAATACACCCACTTTCTTATTGCCTACTATAAATATCCTTTTCTTCTTTTTTTTTTGGCAAAGTTGTTTTAACAATTATATACAAAGAATAAGGGGTCACTTAGTCCTATAATTAATTCCTCCCCAGTTGGCAAGTTTTCCTTACTTTTCCTTCTACTTTCCAATAAGCCCTGCTATTTAAAAAATATGGGAATTTTTGTTGGATTTAAATATCACTCTAGAACAACATGTTAATTAAAAACTTCATGTATTTTTCAAACAAATTAGTTTCTTTGTGTTTAAAGTAGAACAGTTGAAAATAATATGCCATATGTGAAAAATATATGTGGAGAGTTTGGGTGAAGTTCAGAAGAGCATGTGTTCTACCATCCAGTTGGAACTAGATTCCATTAATAGAAAAGAAATGTTTTCCTGGTTTTCTGTGTTTTTATTTAACACACATCCCACCTGAGCTCTAAATTTATTTCTCCATGAAGCAAAGTTCCTAGGAGAGAAATTACACTGCCAGGTAAGAGTTTATGAGGAAACACATACCACAGATACACCTTCATAAATCAGATTGAGAAAAGAACCACACACGTACTTCTCCATCCTTGTTTTACTACAATTTCAGGTGAGATGATTAAAAGGTCGAATTAAAGTGCATTCTTTCAGAGAGAGAAAGGGAAAGAAATAAAAGAACCTGCCATGGAGGTGGGCGGGGAAGGGGGAGGGAACCGGGGACGTTGGTGGTGGTAGATGGGCACTGGTGGAGGGACGGGTGCTGGAACACTGTATGACCAAAACCCAAACATGAACTTTTTAATTGTATATCTTTTTATTTGTATATCTCACGGTGGTATAATAAAAATACTTAAAAAAAGATCGAAAAAAAAGTGCATTCTTTCAAAATTATTATGATTAACAATATTTCCTTTTTCTTTTATTCTTTATATTTTTTGCGCTGTACCCAGTGATACTCAGGGCTTACTCCTGGCTCTGCACTCAAGAATCATTCCTGGCAGTGCTCAGAGGTCCATATGGGCTCTGGGGATCAAACCCTGATTAGTCGCATGCAATGCAAATACGCTACCCTCTGTACTGTCACTCTGGTGCCTAGATTCTTTCTTAAAAGAATTTAAAGATTAATTCATGATGATCGATATATATTTTAATCCACCATATGACTATTGATGCTCTTTAGAGTTTGCCAAAAAAGACATTTATTTTCTATCATGCAAATGATATGACATCAACTCGTATTTGTTCAGGCGTTGATTTTTCCTTACTTTATTTTATGGAATTACACAGATTTTGATATTATTTACTGTTTTGTTGCTAGCTTGGAAAAAAACTTAATACTAGCACTCCCCCACCCCCAAGCCCCCAAACCTAAACATAAGTATTCTTAAATTGATAGCTCTTTTGTTTAGATAAGTATCTGTCGTTTTGGGGCCAGAGCAACAACACAGTGGCATTTGCCTTGCACAAAGTTGAACTGGTTTTCACCCCTACCATCCCTTATAGTCCCCTGAGCCTACTAGGACTGATCCCTAAGCACAGAGTTAGGAGTAAGTCCTGAGAACTGCCGGGTGTGGCCCCAAACTAAACAAAACAAATCTGTCCTTTAGAAGATTATGGATTCACAAAATTGGTGTGGAAATGTGAAGAGGATGTGTAAAGTAATACATCTTAATTTCATGGGCTTCATGTAATCTAGATGGTACCCACAAGGTCCTTCTTATTTATTATCTGCACCAGGGTGATTCTGAATACCTTGTTTTACGTATACTGAAAGGGTCACACTTGCCTAAGTGAGGGCAAGCTAGTATGATCCTTCCTATAATCTTAAAGATAGTCTCAACGTAGGCAAAGTGGGAGTCTCCTGGTAAATTCTAACTGTCCCACCATGGGTGGTGCAATGGGTAAAAAGAGGAGCTGTGTCCAATCTAGATAACATAGAAATCTTAGTGGATGTATAATAAGTCAGAAATTATTCAGAGTCAAGGTGACTTCCGTAACTGCCACACCCTCTATCAGTGTTTACATAGAAGAGAGACCTCATTAGAATGAACCTTGGCTTAAGAACATGTAAATTGATTAAGCTGTGAGCAAAGCTCCCAAGCTAACTAAGCCTGTCATCCAACAGATGTGACAGCAGAGGAGAAGTGAAATCACAAAGGGAGGGCGAGGAAAGAGAGAACCAGAAGTTGCACTTCTTCTGAACACAAGTCCTGCTGTGTGCAAGCTCTCAGGGAAGCCAGGGAGCTCCCCACAGGAATAGTGCTGTTTCCTGGTAGTGCCCACATGCTTCTGTTCTAAGTTTGGCCTTGAGTTTACACAATAAAAAGAGACCATAATAAAAAGAGACCATAGCAAGAGTACTCAGAAGTAGAGAAAAACCACTTCTTAGAAGTGGTTTATATCAGAGAAGACTTTCCATAGACCAAACCTTCTTGTTTTCTTGGTTTTTAGTGGTGTTCAGGACTTACTCCTGAATCACCTGGCATGCCAAGGATTGAGTCTGAGTCAGTTGTGTGCAATGTGAGTGCCTACCTACTGTGCTTTGCCTTCGGTTCCAGAGCTTTAAAAAAACCTTGCTTTTATATGATCAGGGGTTAACCAGGAATGTGCTGCATGTGTGTGCACACATGTGCATGCCTGTGTGTGTGCGCTTGTGTGTTTATGTGCACAAGTGCATGTAGGTTGGAAATTCCAGCAGTCACGGTGGAGCTAAGCTGATTTAAGGAAATAAAGATCTAATATTTCTTTTGCTTATTATAGACTAATTGACTCCCAACCATACTTGACGGTTTAGAATAATAAAAACCCAGACCTTCTGGCATAAATATAAATGGTTTACCAGGAGAATCAATATATAAACCTTATTATTTAAAATGAAAAAATTCCAATGCTGTGGTTTTCAAAGTTGTTAAAATAGGGTTTCAGGCGTACGGCCTAGACTCATCTCCAGACTCACCACCTCACGACTCATTCCTCTACTAATGACCACAGAAATTATTTCTTATTTCTGAAAAAGTTACTTTTTGTCAAATTGTAAGCATATCTTTTTCCTACTCTGACAAATAAGATCATTTATTGTTTTAATAGTATTATCTAGAGAAATGCAGTGCACGCTACTTTGTTAAAACACCAAATGCATTCAAATCCTCAAAAATGTTAGGAACTAGTGCTTATATACAGTGCCACCTACTATGTGCCAAGGCTGACCTAGGTTTTGACTATGAAGACAAAGGACCTAGCATTTGTCTTCCAAACTCAGAGACCTAGACTGACAATTTACTTGCCTCATACATTTCTTACCCTGAGAGAGACTTAATATCTAGTTGTCTAGCCAAGGGAATGTTCTTTTGTTCCTTCTTCTTAAAAACAAATTTGTAACTAAAGCAGCTCATGGTTCCAATTCCTGACCATGTACAAAGTGTTAGAACTAGAATGAATGAAAAATTATGAGGAATTTGATCATAAGCTAGAGGCAAAACTGCGTTTCACTAAAATATTAGCGAACTCTCATACTTTAATATGAGTTTACAGAGCTCTAAAAATGTTTCCAATAAATTTATATGCAAGCATCTTGGATCTTCTATCTAATACATTTTTGTTGGACTGGCCAATGTCTTTTCTTTTTTGATGTTTTTGGTTTTGAGTGATACCCAACGGTTCTTAAGGCTTATTCCTGGCACACTGTTTAGGGATCACTCCTGGTGGTGCTTTGGGGACCAGCTAGGGTGCTGAGGATTAATCCTAGTGTTGGCGATAAGCAAGGTAAATGCCCTTCCCATATGCTATCTCACTGTCCTGGTGTTTTATTGTTTATTGTTATTTTTTTTTGCTTTTATATACCGGCTAATTCCTGTATCAAGTATCCTTTTGTGTTCTTAGTTGACATTATGGCCCTTTATTCATTTGTTGGTCACTCGACAATCTCTGTCAACCAAGATGTGGGACAGAGGTGAGCTGCGGTAATTGGGTTAAGAATGGAAGTCTAAGCTTAACACTTGTTCTTAATTATAGCAGCATTCAATTCCTTTTATTCCATGAAAAATATTTATAAAACAATAGTTGTGGTTCAGTAATATAGCATGCAAAATAAAATTTGGAGTTATTTTATGATTGATGCTCTGCGATTTTGTTCTGAATCCAAAACAAAACCAAACAAAACAAAACCTTAAACACCAGAAACCCTGAACCAAAAAACTTGAAGACTTTATTTCCATTTTAAGATGTGATGTAGTACAAAGAAAAACTCAAAGATTAAGCATTGGTGTGGTTATAAAGGTATTTAGCTAAAAAATTTAGACTCTCTTCACAAAGGCTGCCTTGAAAAATTCAGTAATATATTGGTCTTTTCTTCTGTGGAATACTAAATAGTTTATTGGACTGTCTTTTACTAAACTGACTGTTTAGTTACCAATGCATGGCATGACTCTTAGGCAGCAAAACTTGGGAAATTGTTTCTGAAGCATTTGAAGACTCAAAGTTTTTTCTTTTTACTTTTTTTAACTTACAATATGGAAATCTTATTTACAAAGTTGTTCATAGCTGAGTTTTATACAAGCAAAGTTCTGACACTAATCCCACCCACCCTCCACTGCAATTTCTCCCCATTCCCCCCACCCCCGCAACCAATGTTCCCAGTTTCCATCCACCCTGGAGCTTACCTCCATGACAGGCACAATTTTTAGTTTGGTTATTGCAGTTTGGGTCTTGTGCTTACGGCAGTGCTGACTCAGTGGCTTAGATTGATATATAGCCCCAACTCTACCCTACCAGGATGTCCTAGGATCCTGCCTCTGCCTCTCACCTCCCATTTCCTTTTCTTAGTTCCCCTTGAACGTGAGACAGAGCGGCATCTTGAACTCCCTACAAACCTCAATGCACTTGGTTACTGTGTGGATATGGTCCATTGTGCTGAATCCTTTTCGGAAGTCAGCTTGCTCGCATGGTTGTCCTTCATCTAATGTTCTGCCAATCCTGTTCAGGATGAGTGAACAGCTTGACGGATAACAGGCAGATGGGGCGATAGTTTCCAATGTCGTGGATGTCTCCCTTCTTGAACAGTAGAACTGTTCTGCTGGTTTTCCATTGGGAGGGCACCTTGCATTCACACAGGTAGCGTGTGAAGAGCTGAACCAGTGTATTGATGACCTAAAATACAAGAGCCAGTGTATTGATGACCTACAACCTGAGCTGTGCAGGGGGAAGAGAGCAGCATGTGATACATTGACACTTGATTGGGTCAAATGGAAATGTTACTGGTGCCTGCTTAAGCAAATCAACGAATAACAGGATATCAAGTGATCAAGTGATTCATAACCTGAAGGAATGGTTTGAAACTCTTTGTGTTCCTGGAGCAAGCAGATTCCCTTGGTCTATACTAGCTCGTGACAGGGACATATGGAGATGTTACTGGTGCCCGCTCCAGCAAATCAATGAACAACTGGAAGACAAGTAATACAAGAGATACAAATAATAACTGATATCATTTTGGTTAGGAATGACAATAAGCATTTGTGACATATATGCTTATCAATCAATGATAATAGAAACATTATTCACATTTTGAGATTCCCTACAAAATTAATAGGTTAATTATTCCTTACCAAGCTTTTAAGAGATGAGAGTATTGGAGGGATGGCTCTGAAAATTTGGATAGTTAGGACACTGATAGGAGGCACACTAGAGGTATCAGCTAGTTTTAACTTCCTGGAAAGTGTAGTGGAGAGGAGGCTGCACCATTTTCTTCTGAATAAAAGTGGTCAGGGAGAAATCTCTAATATTGTATGTCACTATTGTCATTGATATATTGCTCTAGGTCACGATCACGATCACGATCTTCCCATTGATCATCTATTTGCTAGAGCGGGCACCAGTAATATCTCCATATGTCCTGTCTCATGCCAGTAGAGCCAGGGGCATCGGCTTGCTACAGGAACATAAAGAGCCTCAAACTATTATATTAGGTCATGGGAATGACCTAATGTAATTGTTACTGGAATTTGGCATATCAAATACAACATGAGAAGCTTGCCAGGCTTGCTGAGCGGGAGGCAAACTCTTTTAAACACCTCCAAATAAAGCATTTATTGATGAACCTACAAAATTGGTAGGTTTTGTCACCTAAACATGGTGAGAGCTGGGCTGTGATGTTTAAAATGTTCAAGATTTTTAAAAGAGTTCAAGATGTTTAAAAGAGTTCTTTTAAACAAGTTCAAGATGTTTAAAAGAGTTTGAACCGAGCAGGAGGCAAACTCTTTTAACACCTCCAAATAAAGCATTTATTGATGAACCTACAAAATTGGTAGGTTTCTCACCTAAACATGGTGAGAGCCGGGCTGTGATGGGCTGGTCTGCTGGGTGGAGTTCTGACAAGAGGGAAGTCCAAAAGTGGAAAATGGCAGAGCCAGTGGAGTGAGGGGGGTGGCCTGGCTTGTTGTGAGGCTCTGCCGAGGTGGTGGGCCAGGGCTACAACCCGCCATGCCTCCCGACTGCCTCATGAACGGCTGTGCACAGGGAGAGCAAGGAACAGCTCTGCCCCATGTCTGACAGTCTCTGGACCAGCATACCTGGGCCGGATTGAGGAAAAAAGCTGCTGCAGGGTGGGTGTCGGTGATCCGGGCTGTGATGGGCTGGTCTGCTGGGTGGTGTTCTGACGAGAGGGAAGTCCATTACTCTAGGTAAAACCTTAAAAACCAGTCACCTTGAACTTTACCAAAGACCCTCAGATCACAAAGGAATTCCTAAGATCTCATTCCAATATAATTGTAATAACAACTACTATAACCCACATCAAGATTCCCACAAAATGTTTGTATTTATATAAACCAAAAATGAGCTAAGTAGGAAGATAGAGAGATACTGTTGAGATCACTATTATATATTTTGACAGTAAGTTGGATAAAAACTATCTTATTACTATAACCTTAAGGAAATAAACAGCTAGCAGGCTGTCTTAGCTAGAGATGAACAGTCAATGTTTTTTTTTTTTTTATTTAGAATGTTTTAAATTATGATCCTTAACTTAGGAACTCGCGGGGCCCGAGGTCAGGACAGAGGTTGCTTTTACCTCCGAGGCGCCGGAAGATGAACTCACGGTCGGGTGCAGTTCCAAAATGGCTTTTAATAGTACAAACTCCCACAGAACAATATAATGAACAAACTCTAGCTCTGGTCCGACTTAACCAACAAAGAGCCTAAGTCTTCCACCAAAGGACACCGGCTGAGTCCTATCCAGAAGGAGCAAAGGCCAGCCAAGCAAAAGCCAAAAGGAGCCATGGCTGGGAACCAAAGGCAAAGGTAGGGCCTCAAGTCACCCCCTTATATACACCAAGTAATCCAACAGGAGGTTGTCATGCCAACAAAACCCTAAACAGAGTGTAGTGCCACACCCTTTGTAGGTATAAACAAAGGTTACCAAGGACTAACCCGGATTTCTCTTAGTAAAACACTGGGAGGGGGCTGATATAAGTAAACTCTTAACTCTGAGCTTCATGTAATCTAGATGGTACCCCCGGTCCTTATTATTATCTGCCCAGGGGTTCTGAGTATCTTGTTCTCATGTACTAAAGGGTTACTCGCCTGCTTAAGCAAACTAGTTGATCCTTCCTATAGTCTTCCTTTAGTCTCAGCGTAGCCAGGGTGGTAGTCTCCTGGTAAATTCTAACTGTCCCCGTTGGTTGCAGTGGGTATAAAGAGGAGCTGTGCCCAATCTAGAAAACATAGAAGTCTTAGTAGATGTATAAGTCAAGTTATTCAATCAAGGTGACTTCTGTAAGTGCCACACCCTCTAGCAGTGTTTACATAGAGAGAGATCTCATTAGAATGAACCTTGGCTTAAATAAGATTAAGCTGGGGTGAGCAAAACAACAAAACTCCCAGATTAGCTAAACATGTCCTCCAATACTTAACTGCATGGCACAATATTTTTTATGGTAGCATTTTTACAGTTCTCCAAACTCATCATAGTTGTGAATCTTAAGATATTATGATACAACCAATGGGAAATCTGGCAAATATAAAAATATGTGACTGAATTTAAATGCTGGTTAAAATAACAGTAGCTTTATATTAATTTATGTTTTACCAATTTTATGTTTTGGAAGACTTGGCACACACCAAAACAGCTTAATGTTGGAAACCAGAATTATGTTTTAGATCTAAAGAGGAAAGGAAGAGTTGCATTTATTTCTTCATAGGCAGTGTTTAGCAGCCTATTTAAATAAACATAAAAGCAGTATATTTGAATAGATTTCTTATCTCTTGTAAAAGAAAATGCTGCAACTATCCCTCTGAAGCCAGATATTCTATGTTTCATTGAAGAAGGTCAAGTTAGTCATTGCTGAACAAGTGGCTTTGTAAAATGTGTGTCTGATTTGAAAAAAGCAACTCTTTAAGTGAATAAAAAATGCAAAATGCACATAATCTGGTTCCAGAACTCAATAATTTCTTTTAAGTTCCTAGAACTTCTAATGTGTATTCAAAATAAGTTGCCATTGTCTTTTTGTTGATGATCTTATGGGCAACCAATTTCTACAGGTACACACAAATAAATATGAAGAAACTAGTCTACATTAAAAAAGAATCTGAAAAAGCTAAAATAGAAATAATAACACCTGTGCAAGATTTTCAAGAAGAGGAATGGTAAAAACATGCAAATTAGTCACATACTAGCAACACAGAAGCCAAGTTCCAAGCAAATGAGCTGAATGGGCAATGATTTACAGTACACAAACTCATCTTTGTCAGATGGGTAGGAAGTCTTTTGATAAGATGCGTTCACATGGTATGGCAAGGCAAAAGCAACTCAATATACTCTGTAAAATGCATACACACACATCGCGCGCATGCATGCACACACACACAGATCAAAATCATCACAGCCTGAATGAAAATAGCAATTTCCAAACTTAGACTCAAATAACTTAGTTAATGTGAAATTTCATCATGACAAAAATATAATGATAGAGATAGTTTTGCCTTCACAGAAACTATGGTTTTGTTCTTTTTAGCTTCTAAATCATATAGCCCTCTTGTAAAGCCTTGGCAAGTGAGTATTGTAGAAATCCTTTTCCTGGAGAGGGCTTAGTTCTTCATTCACAAGTTTGGGGAGGTTTGAAGAGATGTAATTTCACTAAAAGCACCTAGTTTGTTATATTATTCTCTAAAAATGTTGTCTTCGGGATATTCATGTAGCTTTTACATCCTGTTCCATTTGGCTCAAAAAATACCTCTTGCAAGGACTTGAATTATCCAACTTCTTCTCTAGGCTTTTGACTTTTCCAGATCACCGCTTTAAGGTTACACCTCTTAAGACTGTGGTTGAGAAATTCCTCATGAAGTCTTTGTTCTGGTTAAAATTCATGTGCAGAATCATGTGCCCTTGTTTATAAGCATCTTATTGTTAGGATTACTTTGATCTTGGAGTAATGCAATGTTTGGACAGAGTCCCATGCCAGGATTAAGCCAGACACAGGGATGTTTTGGTCTGCTCATTCAGTCTTAGTATATTGTTGGATGACAGGCTTAGCTAGTTTGGGAGCTTTGCCGTTTTACCCACTCACAGCTTAATCTACTTAGATGTTCTTAAGCCAAGGTTCATTCTAATGAGATCTCTCTTCTATGTAAACACTGATAGAGTATGTGGCAGTTACAGAAGTCACCTTGACTCTGAATAACTTCTGACTTATTATACATTTACCAAGACTTCTATGTTATCTAGATTGGGCACAGCTCTTCTTTATGCCCATTGCACCCAGCATGGGACAGTTAGAATGTACCAGGAGACTGCACCCTGGCTATGTTGAGACTATCTTTAAGATTATAAGAGGGATCATACTAGTTTGCCCTCACGCAGGTGAGTGTGACCCTTTCAGTATACAGAGAACAAGATACTCAGAATCACCATAGTGCAGATAATAAATAAGAAGGACCTTGTGGGTACCATCTAGATTACATGAAGCCCATGAAATTCAGGTGTATTACTTTATACCAGACATGGGGCAGAGCTGCTACTGGCTCTCCCTGTGCCCAGCGGCTCATGAGGTGCCAAGGAGGGATGGTGGGTTCTAGCCCTGGCCCACCACCCCAGCAGAGCCTTGCAACAAGCCAGACAACCCCCCCACTACATGATGGCGTCCATTTTCCACATCCGAATTCCCCCTCGTCAGAACTCCACCCAGCAGGCCAGCCTATCACAGCCTGACTCATGCGGCCGCAAGCAGCCACGCGGTTCATCAATAAATGCTGGATTTTGATATGACTACAAGAGTATGCTACCTGCATGGCAGAGCCTGGCAAGCTACCTGTGTCGTATTTGATATGCCAGATACCAGTAACAACTATAGACCTCATTCCCATGACCTGATGGAATGGTTTGAGGCTCTTTATGTTCAGGAGCAAGCAGGTGCCCTTGGGCTCTACTTGCATGAGACAGGACATATGGAGATGTTACTGGGGCCCGCTCGAGCCAATCGATGATGAATGGGAAGACAGTGACAGTGACAATGACAATTACTTTATACCAGGGGGCTGGCCAAGCCCCTTACCGGGAGGTCAGCTCCATGGGTTGCTTCCATGTGGGGCTGAGTGACGCAGCTATGTCTGCAGTGGATGGGTCTGGATCTCTTCCAGGGTTGCCAACGGAGCTGTGGGTCTGGCATGGGTCTCTCTTCCGGTGTAGCTGGCATGGAGGTGGAGGAAAGGCAGAAGAGCCCAAATCCCCACTCCAAGTCCTGCCAATGTGGCCCCTCCCCACATGTGGTTGCCTAGTCCAACATTGCTCATGGCTGTGTGACATTCTTAGATAGTACTGATTTTAGGATCATGTCCTTCCCAGGATCTTTCACATTTATTCATTGTACACAGTTCTAGGCAGGTTCTAACTAATACCTGTCATCCCAGTAAGCCTAGCAAGAAGCCAGAGCAACCCACACATCATGAGTTCAGTCATTCTCAACATCCAGATTCCATGGTTCCTCAGAGCTCCACCCAAGAGAAAACTTGATCTTTCCCTTGAAGTTTCATCAGTAAATGCTCAAGATGAGAGCCTTCTACTGAGAGTATACCACCTACACAGCAGAGCCTGGCAAGCTACCCATGTTTTATTTGATATGCCAAAAGCTAGTAACAGTTATGGACCTCGATTCCATCACCTGAAGAATGGTTTGAGGCTCTTCCTGTCCCTGGAGCAAGCAGATGCCCTTGGGCTATATTTGCTTGCAACAGGACATTTGGAGATGTTGCCTGCTCTAGCAAATCAATGAACAATGGGAAGACAGTGATACTGTGATACTTTTTACCAGCCCCCTCTCTCTCCAGTGTTTTACATAAGAGATAATCTCCAAGGAAGGGATTAGTCCTTGGCAAACTCCTTTGTTTATACCTGTAATAGGCTGTGGCACCTTCTACACTCTGTTTAGGGTTCTTTGTTGACAGGACACTCCCTGTCCACAGATAGGATTGCTTTGGTATATATAAAGGGATTGACTTGAGGCACTCTTTTCCCTGCTCCTTATTTTGGGTAGGACTCCTCTCGGGTGACATCCTCTCTCTTTGGTGGGAGACTTGGGCTCTCTTGCATGGTCTAAGTTCTGACCAGAGATATAGTTCTTTTATTATATTGGATTGTGGTGGTAGAGCTTTTGTACTATTAAAAGCCTTTTTTGGAACCATGCTGAACTTGTGAGTTTTCATCCTTTCCGCCGGCGGTCTCAGAGGTAGAAAAGAACTTCTGTCCTGATATTGTCGGGGACCCCAGAGGCTCCCCCAACAGTATATCTCACTCCTGCTTTCCTCACTTTCCAGCACTTTCAAGACACAGTCCTACCCCCATAACTCCTTTTAAACCTTTCCTAATAGAGGACTCCAAGGCTTAATGGAAAACACACTGTACCTCTAACTCTTCACTACTTACTCTGTGATATACGTATGTCACACTGACAGACTTATGACTACATCTGTAATCTATCCCACCTCCTGATTGTTCTCACACTCTCACTGACACTACCAGTTCCTGGGCACTGAGTTAAACATGGAGTGCTGGGTCCACTCAAAATTACCCAATCCACTATGTGAGTAAAGGGGTCTAAGACTTTGTATTTCTGATTGACTTTTAGGAAAGGCTTAACCTTACCTAGAAGGAATTATTCAGGAACCGTACATTCACTAACTTATTTTAACATAATTATATTTCTAAAGATCCTGTCTCCAACATCAGTTAATATAAGTTGAGATTTCAATACATGTATCAATTTTAGCGGGACACAATTCCGTTCATTGAGTTGCAAAGCCAATTACCCAAAGGGACACACATGAGGCAATTATTTGCATTGGGGGAGAGGTGAGACATGAGAAATTAAAAATAAATGCTTGGCATGGGCTATGATCTCTTTGATGGCTCATAAACATAGTCACAGGCTCTATATATTGTCCAGACTGGGTTACGCTGAATGAATCTGGGACAAAACAGAGACAAAGACGGCATGCTAAGAAAATTAGACTGAAGGTCCACCTACTTTTCTCTCTTGTACTTTAAACACGATTGCAGTGTGGCAAGCTACCCATGGAGTATTGGATATGCCTAAAACAGTAACAATAATGGACCTCATTCCCAATGAATGGAGATGTTACTGATTCCCACTAGAGCAAATCGATGAACAATGGGATGACAAGTGATACAAGTGATACTTTAATCATGACAACCCTAAACCACAGTTTAACCATCCCATCCTTTAATGAGAACATATTTGATAACTTGTCATGAAGAAAATGTTCCTTTGATTCCTATCTCCCTCCAACTTCCTTAAAGATTCTCCAAACTCTTTCTGGGTCCACATGCTATAAGACGTTCCATCCATCCCTCTGCAGTGTGGATCTTCCTGTATGGAGCAAATTCTATATTGAGCATTTTTCTAACCCTAACCCTAACCCTAAGCCTAACCCTAACCCTAACCCCTAACCCTCAACTGACCTTTGCAATCCTGGACTTGACTGTAAGCCAAGCACATGCGTAGAATGTTGTGTCCCTTGAAAGGTTCTTAAAACCCACAGAACGGCACATGGAGCAGGACAGATGGCAGAGGCTCTGTGCACATGTGGCCAGCAGATAGCACGGTCAGTTCAGAGGCCTTGCTCAAGGGTTTAAAATTCCTGCTCTGAAATTTCTGACTCCTGTTTTTGCCAGTTCTCTCCCTTCTAATTAACACTGTCAGGGATTAAAAGAGCAGCCAGGGCCTGAGTGATATCACCACAGGTAGGGCAGTTTTCTTTCATGTGGCTGACCTGGGTTTGAGTCCCCACACTCCCATATGCCTGCCCACCCCCCAGCTCTGCCTGAAATGATTCCTGAGTGCAGAGCCAAGAAAAAACCCTGAGCACTGCCAGGTGTGGTGTAAAAAATGGCCACAGGACTGAACAAAATGCAGCTAACACCTGCAGTGTTTCTTAAGTCCAACAAAACCTGTTTATAGACCTTGTACAGTCCAGTTTTTAACTAACATTCTCTCCTGTAAGCTGGGTATGATAGAACTATTATTAAAGTGAGAAAAATGATCCTCAGAGCTATAGATGTCATCACCAAGTTGCATTTCAAACTGTGGCCAACTCAAGTCTATTCATGTAGCCATGAAGTATAAACTTCTAATATATGAAACTAGATTTTATGCTACTTTCCTACTTTAGGCTACTCAACCTCTGAGGAACCAGGAATTGGGCAGAAAGTGCTCTCCTGTGCTCTTATGCATTTCATTTTCCTTCCCGTCTAGACCTCAATATTCTCAGAGAAACCATTTTATGTATTTCTCTGGCCTCTCTCCTAGCTAGATCTTGTATAATGCTAAGCACATAGTGCATTCTCCAAAAAGAAATCATGGATTGCTTGTATAAAGTTCATAAATACTTTTTTGGAAATAGACAAAAGGAGGACATTGTTAAAAAGCAGAGAAGCTCTTCTCTTTGTCTCACAATTGTGATCCAAGAGGTTGTTATTCTAATTCTTCTCAGCACTTGGGGAAGCATTTGTCTTGTTAGCAATGTTTCTTTTCAGTTATGGTTTCCGGCATCTGAAAAGGTTTGGGTGGGACTCAAGCTTGAATTTTATGTTCCCTTCCTGGAGCTTAATGCATATTTATAAATTACCTGTAGAGGATCCTGTACGGACACTGTGAGGTGCTGTCTTGATTCCCTTTAAGGAAAGATTTGTTGTTCCTGCTGACATCATAGTTCTTGATGCTGCTGGCACCAGAACTTTGCACGGTAAACACTCTCACAATCTGTTTCCTGCAGAAACCAAAATATAAGCAGATTGGTCAGGCTTGGGGGAACAGAGCAGATAAATCTTAGTTGGTCATGTGAAAGAGATGAGCACTCTTTGATGAACCCTTTGTAGGAGATGAAT
Organism: Cryptotis parvus; assembly: GCA_021461705.1. Taxonomy (NCBI): domain Eukaryota; kingdom Metazoa; phylum Chordata; class Mammalia; order Eulipotyphla; family Soricidae; genus Cryptotis; species Cryptotis parvus. The sequence goes on from JAJIBD010035269.1 coordinate 24,532, forward strand.
ATGTAGAATGTATTGAGCTCTGATTTGTTAAAACTGACGCATCACATGGGTGATGTGTCTTCTGAAGTGTCTTGGGACTTTGCTAAGCAATATTTATTATTAATTGCTCCCCCAGAGATAAAAGGAAAGCAACAGAGGTTGGAAGGGGGCTTCTCAGTGGAGGCTCTCCAGCCCCCCTGGAGCTTACTCCATTACTAAATACATCCTTCTATCCTCTTGACTTGAAATCAAGTTGGTCATTTCTTCACATGATCTTTGATATTCTTATTTCCAATGAATAGGGTGGGTGGCAACTCACTGAAAGCTTTAAGCTGTTGGAATGTTCAGAATTTCTGGTTGTGCTCAGAATATTTTCCTTCAGTTAAAGCCTGGCTATAAGGATTTTTTTTTTTGTTGATCATTGATTTTTCTCCAAATCTTTCTTCCCTGGCATTTCAAAAGTCACAGACTTCCTTCTAATTGGTATCATTTGGGCTGTGGTAGCCACAGAGATGAGCAGGGGCCTCCGTTTCCTTCTTTCAGTGTCCTGTCACTTAGATAAATTTCCGGGGCATGCCTTGGCGCTAGGCTTCCCTCAGAGTTTCTCAGCAGGACTAATTTGATATATTGCCTCAACAAATCCCATCAGCCAGTCCCAATTTGAAACTGAGGGTGAAGATGGTTTATGGGGGCAATAACCACAGAAATGTCCTCTCTGAGACAGGCAAATAATTTCCTCTCTGCTCCAGTCCAATACTATTTCCCTTAATCTTTTTAATGCCCAAGAAGCTGCTGCTTTTCTAGTCACAGAGCTGTTTTTCCCCTGAAGGTTAACAGCTGACCCATCATTCCTGCTCTTTTGGGCCGGCCCCAAGTTTGTTTAGTGTTCTTTGGCATTGTATTGAAATGGCCCATTGTAGAAACACATGGTTCATAGTCACCTTTGGTAGCCAGGAAACTTAGTTCCCAGACTACCTCATCAAAGGGTCCTTTATGAAAGAACCACATTGGCTACCTAAGCGTCATTGATTTTCCTGGGCAAGGCAGCTGGCAACGCAATGACCTGTTCACCCAAGTGCATCCTTGTTGGGTTCCTAGGTTTCAGTCTCTCTCTAGGACCTGGCATCTTTATTTCTTATGCTACCATGATCTTTCAAGTTTCTTATCTCTCTAGCCTTCCTTAACTGTCCAAAAAGATCTACTCTGAATTTCTGGGCCCAATACCAGCCTAATGAGAGCTCAACTCTTTGAGTACTGCCTAGAGAAGGAATTTGTGAAACCAAGTAGTTGGGTAAAGGGATATTAGATTTGGACTGGGGTTTATGTCTCTCTGAATTTTTAGAGACTTTATGGTATCATTTTTTCCATTATTTAATCAGTATCTTCATGATCATAGTGAAACCAGTCTCTTATTCAGCAGTATTTGAGTTTTTGGGGTTATTTGAGGTGGCATCACACTCAGCAATGCTTAGGGGGGTTACTTCTGGCTCTGCACTCAGGAATTACTCCTGAGTAATTTGTTTGCCATTGTATTGAAATGGCCCATTGTTGAAACAATTCCATTAAGTCTTTCTGATTTTTTAGAGACTTTATGTTATTCTTTTTCACCATTTAGTATCATGTTCAACGATGCTGAATTAAAAAACAAATCTCTTTTGTTCAGCAGTATTTGAGTTTTTGCTTTTTTGGGGAGTGGGGGTCACACCTGGCAATGCTTAGGGGTTACTCCTGGCTCTGCACTCAGGAATTATTCTTGGCCGTGCTAGGGAACCATCTGGGAATCAAGGTCGCCACATGCAGGTCAAACACCCTACCTGCTGAACTATTGCTCCAGAGCCAGTATTTGAATTTCTGGCAGGGGAATTTGACTGTGACCAGGGGCTCCAATTTGGGGTGGGAGGTCACTTCATGCTGTGGGCGTGGTGGGGTGGAACCATGGGATACTGGAACTCTTGCATGCAGAGCAGCTCCTCCAATCTGATGAGCCAAAGTCTCTTAATTAAATAAATCAGGTTCCCTGTTGTGCTTACCCTGGTGTTTTCTGTATATCTTCCTAGATGAAAAATGTTGGGATCTGTTGCCTACAATTCTGATAAAAAATAGTTCAGGATACCCTTAACCCTCTGATAGTAATCCCTTTCTTCTGAGATCTACTATAATGCTTCAAAGTCGTTCGTGGTGAATTTTCAGTGAATGTAAATGTTTTAACGGTAATTGTTTATGTGGTACCTAGTTAACTAGATCATAAAATTTTAGCCATACAGCATTACTTACGTAAGTTTTTCTTTAAATATTTTACCAAATTGCTTAGTTTCATTCACAAAAATATGTATGTGTAGTACAGATTCTTAAATTAGTTGATTTATTTCATTTTAGTGCTTTCCTTTTTATTGAGATTAGGATTAAAATGTTATCAGGAATTTATGCACTTTTACACAAACCATATAAGGTATATTTCAAAAGGAGTTGGGGCTGGCAGTGGGCTAATTCTCCTCTTCCTGGTGTGCAGTCTTGTGAATGCAACATTAATCTTATCTTCTGGACTGCATGGGGTTTAGTTTATTTATGGAAAAAAAATGAGCATTTGTGCTAGATGATCCCAAGTTCCTTTCCAGATCTAGCAATCTTTGTGTCTGTGAACAACATTGAAAAGTTTTGGGTTATACTTTCCAGATGCCTTTTGAATAAGTCATTTTGAAATGTATCATATTGTTTTTCTTTAGAAATATTTTTTCCATACCCTGGTTGGAGAATTGCTTGAGCAAAGACTTCTCAAATGAGACTCAAGTGAGGAAAGGAAAGGACGGGCCGAGCTTCACAGAACCAAATGAACAACTCCCATATGATCCGCAACTATATTTCAGCAGAACCAGTATGCTGGGCACAATGATTTCAATCAAATTTACTGGCTCAAAACAGGAGTTAGTGTTTCAAGGAATCTACTCACTGATCATTCCACTACAGTGGAAAATAGTATTTCCCTTCTTCTCATGATCTTTTATAATATGTTTGGAAGAACATTATGCAAGCATTTGCAATTCTACTATAAATTGAGAGCTATATCTATCTTGTATATATATATATATAACATAACTATATTTGCATTAGATTTTTTGTTTATTTTGTTGCTAATATAGCAATATATAGCATCTTTATTTCTACTTGGAAATAAAATACTTTCCCTGGAATAGCTAGTTGGATTTTATAGACATTTCATTTCCAAATCACAACCATCTAATCTGGTTTCTAATTTGAACTCAGGTAGAACTTTATTTTTTTTTGAACATCAGGTAACTAAGGACGTTTGTCCTTTATATATATTCTTCAGGTTTTACAATCAGTTGAGAATGCCCATTTAAGGCATGAAGCAGTAGTAGATTTCCTTAGTCATTTTATTACCCAGTTTCTCTCTTTCCCAGACATTTAAAAAAAAAACTGTCTGGGCAAGTTTCTTTCAACAACTGGCGATAGCTTTCAAGTCTTTTCTTTTAATGCCAAATTTAATTCTGTCTCCTGTGTAGTCATTGTGACTTTCACTTTACTTTTAGTCCTCTGTACTCTGCTCTGAGTCTTTTTTCCTTCCTAACACATTAATCTCCAGCTTAAATAGCCATGCTTTCTTGCTATTAATATTTGGTAAGGCATTTCGTGGCAATCTTAGCATTTCTAAATATTATATTTATAATGAATTTCACCTTCAGGTAACTCAGAGAACATATAGGCAATGATATTTTGACCATGTTTGGGTATATTTTTTGGGAAGAGAATTTTCTGTATTCTTTGGCTTTTTTGGGGGTGTATGTCACACCCAGCAATGCTCAGGGATTACTCCTGGCTCTGCACTCAGCAATTACTCCTGGCGGTGCTTGGGGGACCATTTGGGATGCTGGGGATCAAATCAGGGTTGGCTGCATGCAAGGCAAATGTCCTGCATGCTGTACTGTTGCTCTGACCCCTGGGAAGAGAATTTTATTCCTTGGCCTCTGGAAGAATAAGCTTTTCTCTCATACCAAAGGCTGACTAGTGAGATCTTTATTTTAAGACACTTTATTTAGGTTAGTGTTTAGAAAGCCATCATACATGGTGATTCCCTTTCTACCCTCATTCCAGAATTTCATGAACCAAAGTCATTGAACCTAGGAAGAAGTGCTCCAAATGGTTTCTCACATCAGACTTTAGTGTCTGTTCTGCTAATTCACAAGGTCAATGGAGGATAGATTACTTTGGCGCCTTTTGAATGCATATGATAAAACTGATGTCAACACATTTTAAGTCAAAAGAGGATGGATGATATTAAAAAATTCTCTTGTAACCCAATATTAATTCAGACATGTGGAAAATCCAGGTGGATAATATTCAGGATTATCTCACTTTGCTATTTATGCACATTTGTCTTATTTTATTCTCTTCAGATGCACTTATCATCATTTTACCATAGCATGAAAGTAGATTTCCCTTCCCACAAACCAAATCTTTTGAGAGAAATCAACTCACTTAATCCATAAGTGAAAATTCTCTTGGAAGGAACGAGTATTTGCACACCTTAGGTAAGGTCGTCATTGCTAGCTGTATTCAGCAGTTTGAGATATCAGAGAAGATGGGATTACTTGAATTGAGCAGAAGACTTCACCTTTCCATCATGACATGGAGCTATGAATCAGGGCCGAGGACCTGGGAGATAGATCGGGCTTACGTTCTTTCTTTGCATATTTCTGTGCCTGGTTTCAGTCTCTGGCACTTCATATGGTGTCCCAAGTACTGCTGAGAGTGATCCGTGTGCAAAATGTCAGGGCTAAACCCAGAGAACCAGTGAGTATGACTCAAGCTCATCCCCTTTACCCCACATCTCCAGTATAGGGGGATATTGATATTTGATTTTTCTGGATTCCAAAGGAAAGGCAGATAATTAAATGCTCTCTCAACTGCTCTCTCCTCATTTCTGTTCACTTTCTTAACCTCTAACATGACCTTCTTTTTTCTTAGTCTCACTTTGATTTTTATTTAACTAAAAATGCAGCAAACGAAAAGAAAATCTAACATATTCTACTAAATAAATTTAATAGATATATATTTTCTTTGCCTTAATCCCTGCTAACTGTGGCTTATTTGTTTTCCTTCATTTTATTCAAAGCCAATCTTTCTGTTTCATTATTAGTTCCTATCATTTCTCTGCTACTACAATACTTCGTTCCACCCATACCATCAATTTCCCCTCTTCCTACATCATTTCCATCAGCATGCAAATGAGCCTTCAGTCTCTCATTTCAACAATTCTCCCTTGATCCACATGTTCCTCCAGCTGTGACTCTATTTGTATGCTTTTCTTGGAAAAATGCATTAAAATAATTATTTATACCATGTATTTTTTGAACCTCCTCCTGGCAGAATTTCTTTCATATTGCTTCTCAAAATATTATCTTATCATGGTTACCATTCACTTTAAGGCAGTCAAGTTCAGTGGGGAATCTTATCTTCATTTGAACTTAACTACCACCTGATTTGTCATACATGATCATTTTTACTTATAAAAGTTTTTTTGCTTGTTTGCTTGTTTTACTATGTGAACAGGGAACACATATTGCTTCTAAAAAAATCCAGGGATGGAAAACAGCACAATGGAAAAGCACCTGCCTTTCCTGCGCCCTCCCCCTGGTTCCTTCTCCTGCTCTACATGTGGTTCTCTGAGCACTGTCCTTGAGCACAGAGCCAAGAGTAATTCCTAAGTACAACTGGATGTGTCCCACCCACCCCCTATCCCTACCCCAACAAGAAAGAGAAACAAAACCCAATACATTTTCAAACAAACACTCAACAACAAAGAAAAATAAAACTTAATACCTTTTCTATGTAAAGCCTACCAAAATTTGTTGGATGATCTTTGTCAAAATACAGATAAACATTTGAAATGCACTTGGCTATCTGATATATGAACTTCCCACAGTGTTAACAACTGAGTCTAAATATTCAATGAACCTGGATATAAAATAAATCAATGTCTCTTCAGGGAGAAGTTAGCTACTTTTCTCTGATATCTGTGCTTATTTGTTTTTCCTGCATAAGCCAAAATGCCAGATATGAAGTTCCTATTACTATGACAAAGTGCCATGTTTTCAGATTCAGAAAACAGACTTGTAATCATGAGCGAGGAAAGGACTTGCGGGATAAAACAGTACTGAAGGGTTATTATATAGTAGGGAATAGAAGCTAGGTTTTTTGGTAGTAATCATGATATAGTATATAAGTATACTGAAGTATAATACTCTGCACTGGAAAGAATATTATATCATGAACTATTTGACTTCAGTAAATATTCTGGAATGCATCATATTCTTTAAGGATTGTTAGTTACTTGTTTTAGCATGCAAAAATAGCATAATTCCTTTCCCCCTTAATTTTATTATAACACTGTAAGATATAAAATTACAAGGATATTAATAATTGGGTCTCTGTCATGCAGTGTTTCAGCACCCATCCCTCCACCAGTGCCCTGTTCCCACCACCACCATCCAAACACTCCCCACCCAACCCCAGTCTGCCCCTATTGCAGGCACATTTTCTCTTTCTATTTCTCTGTCTCTGTCCCTGTTTCTCTCTCTCTCTTGTCTTACACTTTGTGGCTTGCCCTACAGATAATAAAGGTTTATGATGTCTCTATGTGTATATTCAGTAGTGAGTTCTAGTGTGACATTACAATTCCCCATTCCCATAACCTCCCAGTTTGTTGCAACTAGAATGATCCTTAGAGTGTATAAATGTGAAAGATCCTGGGAAGGACCTGGCTAACTTCCATTATTACCTAAGACAGTCATTGGCTGTGGAGTGGCTGTGCGCCAGCACAGCCGTGGGTCTGGAGTGTCTCTCTTCCAGCTGTTGGCTGTGGTGGCTGGGAGCTTGCAGCCACACCTGCAGACGTAGAGGTGGAGGAATGGGTGGAGGAGCCCAAATCCTTGCTCCAAGTCCTGCCAGCGTGCCCTCCCTCCCGGAGCTTTGTTGGACATGGCCAGGGGGCTGGCTGAGCCATTTACCGCCCTCCAGAGCTCCATGGGCCGCTCCACATGGGGACAAGCTAGGCAGCTGTGGGACTGGAGTGTCTCCACATAATTCTTTTATAAAGTTCATGTTTCTCTCCCTAAACTCTAACATCAGAGATTATCCTGAATGACTACTTTGTGATAAATTATACCACTCCTACGAGTCCAAAAACCACAACCCATCCTTACTAATTTATACTATACATCTCCACATCATTATATCTATATATGTATAGATAAGTATACATAAGTATACATGTATAAGTTTATTATGTTTGCTGTTATTATTTCTAGACATCTCAAATATACTACACCTGAGATTAAGATTTCAGTCTTTTGTCTCTCATCAGAGACAACTACATACTCTTACACACAATGACAAGTCTCCCTTCCCTTTCCTCACCTCTCCTGCCCTCCCTTCCCCAATCCCTCCCTCCCTTCCCTCCCCTCTGTATTTGTTGTACATAATGCTCCATCAGGCTAAGAGCAGGGCCTCAAAACGGATTTGAGGAATCCCTGTGTCATTAGGGAGTAATCGAGGTAAATCATACATTTCTCTCTCTAGTTTCTTTCATGGGTGTCTTTTCTGTTTCACTCATTACAAGGGGAAATTCAAAGGGATAAATCTCTTCAGATTTTGTGAAGGATCATTTCTTAAGAAAAAGATCTGTAGATCAGAGTGAATAAAAAAGGGTCTGGAGGCAGTGAATAAAACAACAGGCTGGAGGCCATGATTTTGATGGACTAGGCTGTACAGAGGTGGAGCTGAAAGGAAGATTACAAGAAAATGATATGAATTCTCTAGACAGAGATGGCATCAATTGCTACAGGAAAATAGGAAAACATACAAGATATTTGGAACTGAAGAAAGATATACCCTGGAACTCTGCCATATCAAAAATGCTGTTTTTCCTTCTTACATTCATTTTTCTTTCCTTCCTGTATTCCCTTTTCCCCGTTTTTTTTATTCATACTATTTATATTGAGCACTATGTGTCAAGCATATGAAATGTCTTTGTCCTAATAAAGTTGATGACTCTAGATTGGAGCAAAGGAAAGACTGTGAGGTTTAGAAAGACAAATAGAACAATGTGATAATGTTGATATAGGGTCATTTTGGGATCTTATTCCCAAGGTGAAGTCTGTAACTGAGACTGTAGGGAAAGAAGATGTTTTACAGGATATTTAGAGATTTTTATTTGAAATTTGTAGACTGTTCAGAATTTTCTATAGGATAAAAAGGAAAATGGGAGTCTGTATGGAGGTGACAGCGATGTGGGTATGCTAATACATCAGACTGTTTTGAACTATAGTTCTCATGCCTGGGGAAAAGAAGACATGTGAGTGTTATTAAGGAAATCAAGCTAATGGCAGGCAATTTCTGAGATTAGTAGCCACTTTAAGAAATTTATTGAAAATTGGGCCCAGAGCGACAGCCCAGCGGGTAGGGCGTTTGCCCTTCGCATGGCCGGACTGTGCTGGCCTAGGTTCCATCCCTGGCATCCCCATATGGTCCCCGAGCACCACCAGGAGTAATTCCTGAGTGCAGAGCCAGGAGTAACCCCTGAGCATCGCGGGTGTGACCCAAAAAGCAAAAAAAAAAAAAAAAATTTATTGAAAATAAACCAACTTATACTGGGTGCTCTGAAAATTAGTTTTAGGACTATATCAGGAAAATTAGTAATCATATTTTATTGTAGTTATGAAGTATATATAATATTTATTATAGTAAGGTAATTTACTACAGTAAGGTAATATGTATTATAGTAAGGCAATAAAGAGATCTTTTGTTTATAGAAGAATTTTTATGCTACAGGCTTGCTATATTATACTATATAATATCTCATTTAATTCATTTTAAGAAGCTTGTGGCAAAACTATTATCAGATTTATTTTAGAGTCATAAAAATAAACATTTAAAGAACTTTCCCCATGGGGATGAAATTCTCAGACTTCTAACTCAAAATCCTTAAGGTATTAATCATCATGATCACAGTTCTGACTAGCATGAGAATAAAGGTGGACACTGTTATACTCGGCAAGAGAGACAAGTCAGGACAATTTTGTACTAAACCTTGGTAACATAATGAAAGTGTGAACCAAATAATGGTAATGGAGGTTGAAGGAAAAGATTTTGAAAAAGCAGAATACAAAGTGTGGTGACTGACTAATTTATAGAGGAAGGGCCAATAAATGCTGCTTATATAGTGTTTGCAACATTTATACTGCAAGAACTAGTGGAAGCAAAGGACCGTTGGTAGAAATACAGAAATCAAATTGGAAGTGTTCAGATGTGTTGGCTTGTAATTCCCGAGAGACTTGTAATATGTGAGCAGCTGGATAGTTAGGTTTAAAACCTAGTAGAGGTTGTGAATCTGAGTACAATCATCAGGGAAAATGGTTAAGTCAGATGCGTTGTCAGAGAATGGCGAGCAGACTAACAAGATCCTTGGGCAGTTTAGTACAGAGTCCCTTAAATACAGATAGACACTTAAACACAGCAGTTTATGGGAAATGATGCCTGAAATGTAATCTGAAAGAACAGAAGGAAAAATAAAAATAAAACTAGAAGAGAGAAGTCCCAGACGCTAAGGAAGGATTCCAGACTCAGGAGTTAGTCAACAGTAGAAAACACTAGAACTTGTAAAATGAGAACAGCTCTGTCGGTTGTATTTGATGATATGTGGATCATTGTTTAATTTATCTAAATAAATCTTGTTTAAAAGGAACAAGAACCCATCTGGCAAATAGAAGAGCAGGTGGAAAGTAAAGACTTTAGTCAAGGTGTTGGCAAAAGAAATTGTGGGATAGTGGCAAAGAAAACAGGGTGGGGTTCATAAGAAGGATTGGGGGGAGAGGGGGTGAGGAAGTGATTTGGGAAGGGATGAAAACTCACCATTGAATATACACAAAGAGACTTAAGTGAAAAACTCTAAATATCTGCAGGGTAGCCACAATGTGTAAAGAAAGAGGAGAGAGATGCAGAGACAGAGAGAGAGACAGAGAGATAGAGAGAGAAAGAGAGGAAACTGGGGTACCTGCTATTGAGGCAGCCTGGGGATGGGTGGGAGGAGGGGGTGGGGTACATTGGTGGTGGAAATGGGGCACTGGTGGAGGGATGGGTGCTGGTATACTGTACTACCAAGAACCAATTATGAACACCTTTGTAATTGTATGTCTCACAGTGGTATAATAAAAAGATAAAAAAAAGAAATGGTGTCAATATTAATTTTGAATAAAAATTATGCCCAGAGACTTCAGAAAAAGATTATTGACTTGTTTCAAAGGGTGAGGAAAGGAACGGGTGAAGCTATTCATATAGACCCTTCAGCTTTACTCTGCCACGCACCTTACAGAAATACTGTTATTGTTCTTGCATAAAATACACCGTGTTGTTTGACGCTTACTTTCCTTCTATTGAGTCTGTCTTTATTTCTACCTCCCCAAAGCACGGCAACAGAGAGAGCCCAAATTTTTACTTTTATTTACTAATTTACTGGTATACTTTTCCCCCAATTTCAGTGAAAGTTGAAGTAATTAACCCTCCCCAGCAGTGCTCTGGGAAGCAGATGAGCAGGATTTTCACATTTATGGTTTGACAGGATGCTGTATCCAATTCAGTGTTTACCACCAATGTCACAGACTTTCTCTGTTGGTCAATATTGATCTTTCCTTTAAAAAGCAGGCTGATAAACCACTCCTGGGGAATCTACTCTGGGAAGCCAAAAATACGCAGCGGAAACTTCATCCCTATCTTTTATGTTCATAGAAGCATTATTCACAATAGCCTGAATCTGGAAGCAACCAGAGTGCCCGAAAATCGCCACTGGATAAAAAGCTTTGGTACATCTACACAATGGATACATGCAGCTGTTAGGAAAAATGAAGCTATAAAATTTGCCTACAAATGGATGGACATGGAGGAAGATTATGTTGAGTGGAATTAGCCAGAAGGAGAGAGGCAAGATACAGAATGATCTGCATTTTCTGCATAACATAAATACATAGGTACATATTATGATACTAATATCCAAGGTCATGTGAAACATATATCAGGGAGGTCCTGTCAAATGGAAATTATCACAAATGTGTATGGGATTCAGAGGCTAGGTAAGACAGAAAAATAGAACAGTGTGCTTTAACAATTGACGAGGGTACTAATGCCTTAACCTAGAACTGAGTATTAAATAGAGGCAAAAAGATACAGCATGACAACCGCTTCTTTAATGTATGTTCTGTAATCCCCATAGTCTGGAGGGGAAGGAAGAGAAAGATAGAGAAATGGAAAGGAAATAAAGAACCTGCCATGGAGCAAAGGGCTGGGGGAGGGGGAGGGAACCGGGACGTTGGTGGTGGAGAGATGGGCACTGGTGGCGGGATGGGTGCTGCAACACTGTATGACCGGCACAAACCCAAAATGAACTTTTAATTGTATATCTTTGTAATTGTAAAAATAAAAAAAAATTAACAAAATTAAAAAATATTAAAAAAAAATAAAAA
>JAJIBD010035270.1:0-27344 GCA_021461705.1 Cryptotis parvus
TTTCAGGGTTTATATAAACTATATACCAGCCCAGTACAAGCTTACTGAAAATAACTATCAACCAAAATGTAATACAATCGATTTATCTGCCAGGGGTTGTGACACCTGTTTCTGAGTCCATGATAAAGTTTAAGAAATTCCTAAGACCGCCTTCTTTTGTGTGAGAGTTTTCTTTTCTTTTTTTGGTTTTAGTTTTGCAGGGGACTCAGGAGTTACTCCTGGCTCTGCACTCAGGAATCACTCCTGGCAGTGCTTCAGGGGACCATATGGGATGCGGGGGATCGGGCAGGCTGGCACAGGCCAGCGCGTGCAAGAAAATACCCTACCCACTGGGCTAGTCGTGAGGTTTATTCTTGGTTAAAATATATCTGCTAGTAAATGAAAGGAATAGGTCCTCACACACCTCTTTCACGCTTATCAGTAGACATAGCTACAATGACTTTAAGGAAAGCTATAAGAATTCAGTTGAGTTTAAACATAGTTCACTTGGAACAGGAACATTAGGACATAGGCCAAACTGATGGGGTCCATTCAGATTAACTAATTTTACACAATAGTCAACGAAGTAAATACACGTTCAAAACAGGATGTTGAAGACCAGCTGGGGATGCCGTGGTAATACGCTGTTCACATTATTACTGGAAAACCGGAGCCCCTTGACATATTTACACGGAAGTTCTGCTAATTTCTAGAGCGTATGTGGCTTCCAAAGCATTTTTAGGAGTACTCGGTAGCGAAAGCATTTAAAGTGTGTGATTGTCTTTGGAAACAAGGATCTGATTATGACTATTTAGTGACTACATAAACTGATTCTTCTTTTTCCCTATTAAGAAGCAGTAGGTGATGCAAACTATTAGAAAGTTATTAAATGAAATCAATGCTAAGATTCATTTTTCTGGCATAACAAATGGAACTACTCAAATACGCCCACTTTCTTATTGCTCTACCATAATATCTTTTCTACTTTTTTTTTTAGCCAGATTGTTTTTTAGCTGATTATATTCTACCAAAGAACAAGAGGTCTCACTTAGTCCTATAATTAATTCCTCCCCAGTTGGCAAGTTTTCCTTACTTTTCCTTCCACTTTCAATAAGCCCTGCTATTTAAAATATAGAATTTTTGTTGGATTTAAATGTCACTCTAGACAACATGTTAATTAAAAAACATGCTTGTTTTCAAACCGAGTGGTTTCTTTTGTATTTGAAGTAGAACAGTTGAAAAATAATGCCATATGTGAAAAATATATGGAGAGTTTAGGTGAAGTTCAGAAGGCATGTGTTTCTGCATCCAGTTGGAACTAGATTCCATTAATAGAAAAGAAATGTTTTCCTGGTTTTGTGTTTTTATTTAATACACATCCCACTGAGCTCTAAATTTATTTCTCCATGAAGCAAAGTTCCTAGGAGAGAAATTACACTGCCAGGTAAGGATTTATGAGAAACACATACCACAGATACACCTTCATAAATCAGATTGAGAAAAGAACCACACACATGTACTTCTCCATCCTTATTTTACTACAATTTCAGGTGAGATGATTAAAGGTCGAATTAAGGAGTGCATTCTTTCAGAGAGAGAAAGGGAAAGAAATAAAAACCTGCCATGGAGGTGGGCGGGAAGGGAGGGGAACCGGGGGCTGGTGGTGGGAGATGGGCACTGGTGGAGGAATGGGTGCTGGGTGCTGCATGAGTAAAACTGACACGTGAACTTTTTAACTGTATATCACTTTTGTTGTATATCTCACGATTGGTATAATAAAATACTTAAAAAAAAATTAGAAAAAGTGCATTCTTTCAAAATTATTATGATTAACAATATTTCCTTTTTCTTTTATTCTTTATATTTTGCGCTGTACCGGTGATACTCAGGGCTTACTCCACGGCTCTGCACTCAAGAATCATTCTAGCAGTGCTCAGAGGTCCACATATGGGCTCTGGGGATCAAACCCTGATTAGTAAAAAACACAATGCCACACTACCCTCTGTACTGTCACTCTGGTGCTAGATTCTTTCTTAAAAAAAGAATTTAAAATTAATTCATGATGATCGATATATATTTTAATCCACCATATGACTATTGATGCTCTTTAGAGTTTGCCGAAAAAGACATTTATTTTCTATCATGCAAATGATATGACATCAACTTCGTATTTGTTCAGGCGTTGATTTTCCCTTACTTTATTTTATGGAAAATTTCAGATTACGATGTGTTACTGTTTTGTTGCTAGCTTGGAAAAACTTAATACTGCAACTCCCCACACAGCCCACAAACCTAAACATAAAGTATTCTTAAATTGATAAATCTTTTTGTTTAGATGAGATAAGTATCTGTCGTTTTTTGTTGAAGCAACAACACAGTGGCATTTGCCTTGCACAAAGTTGAACTGGTTTTTCACTCCTACTGCATCCCTTATAGAACACTGAGGCCTACTAGGACTGGTACTACAGCACAAGGTTAAGGAGTAAGTCCTGAGAGAACTGCAGGTGTATTTAAAGCTAAAACAAAACAAAATCTGTCCTTTAGAAGATTATGGATTCACAAAATTGAATTGTGAAATATGTAGAGGATGTGTAAGTAATGCATCTTAATTTCATGGGCTTCAATATGTCTAGATGGTACCCACAAGGTCCTTCTTATTTATTATCTGCTTGAGGTGATTCTGAATACCTTGTTTTGCGTCATACTGAAAGGTTACACTTGCCTATGTGAGGGGCAAAGCCCCAATGCAGTAATTCCCTACTTAGTGTCTTAAAGATAGTAGTCTCAGCGTAGGCAGAAATTAAGTCTACTGATAAATTCTAACTGTCCCACCATGAATTGGTGGTGCAAATAGATGAGAGGCTAATGTTCCGAAAATCTAGATAACATAGAAATCTTGGTAGTTGTAATAGAGTGAAATTGATAAAGTCAAGAGTGACTAAGCCAACTGCCCATACATCAGTGTTTACATAGAAGAGAGACCTCATTAGAATGAACCTTGGCTTAGGCCCAGAGTTGATTAAAACAGTGAGCAAAGCTCCCAGCTAACTAAGCCTGTCATCCAACAGATGTGACCTTGGGGGAGAAATTAAGAAATCACAAAGGGAGGCTTGAAGAAGAGAGAGAACCAGAGGGTTGCACTTCTTCTGAACACAGATCCTGCTGTGTGTGCAGAAACTACCAAGAGCCAGGAGCTCCCCACAGGAATAGTGCTGTTTCCTGGTAGTGCCCACATCTCTGTTTAAAGTTTGGCCTTGAGTTTACACAATAAAGAGACCATAATAAAGAGACCAGCCTTGACAGTACTCAGAAGTGAGAGAAAACCACTTCTTAGGAGTGGTACATATCAGAAGACTTTCCATAGACAAACCTTCTTGTTTTCTTGGTTTTTGCAGTGGTGTTCAGGACCCCTCCTGAATCACCTGGCATGCCAAGGATTGAGTCTGAGTCGGTTATTTGCAATGTGAGTGCCTACCTACTGTGCTTTGCCTTCGGTTTGCAGAGCTTTAAAAAACACTTTTATATGATCAGGGTTAACCAGGAATGTGCTGCATGTGTGTTTACACATGTGCATGCCTGTGTGTGTCTTGTTTATGTGCACAAGTGCATGTAGTTTGGAAATTCCAGCAGTCACGCGTGGAGCTAAGCTGATTTAAGGAAATAAAAATCTAATATTTCTTTTTGCTTTTGTGGAGCCAGTGACTCCCCACCATACTTGACGGTTTAGAATAATAAAAACCCAGACCTTCTGGCATAAATATAAATGGTTTACCAGGAGAATCAATATATAAACCTTATTATTTAAAATAAAAAAATTCAATGCTGTGGTTTTCGAAGTTGTTAAAATAGGGGTTCCAGAAGGGCAGCCTAGGCTCATCTCAGACTCACCAGGCTTTCACCACATTACTCTACTAATGACCACAGAGAATACTTTCTTAGGTCTAAGAAAAATTCCTTTTGTTAAATTGTAAGCATATCTTTTCCTACTCTGACAGACCAGATGATTTATTGTTTTAATAGTATTATCTAGAAATGCACGTACTCGCCTTTGTTAAAACACCAAATGCATTCAAATCCTCAAAAAATGTTGAGAACTTAGTGCAAAAACACGGTGCCACCTACTATGTGCCAAGGCTGACCTAGGTTTTGACTATGAAGACAAAGGACTAACATTTATCTTCCAAGCTCAGAGACTAGACTGACAATATTGCCTCATACATTTCTTACCCTGAGAGACTTAATATCTAGTTGTCTAGCCAGGAAATATTCTTTGTACTCTCTTCTTAAAAAAAAATTTGTAACCAAAGCAGCTCATGGTTCCAATTCTGACCATGTACAAAGTGTTAGAACTAGAATGAATGAAAATTATGAGGAAGGTGATCAGTAGCTAGAGGCAAAACTGGTTTCACTAAAATGTTAGCGAACTCTCATACTTTAATATGAGTTTACAGAGCTCTAAAAATGTTTCCAATAAATTTATATGCAAGCATCTTGGATTTCTATCTAATACATTTTTTGTTGGACAGCCCAATGTCTTTTCTTTTTTGATGTTTTGGTTTTGAGTGATACCCAATGGTACTTAAGGTTATTCCTGTTGTGCTGTTTTGGGGATCACTCCTGTGGTGGTGCTTGGGGACCAGCTAGGGTGCTGAGGATGAATCCTAGTGTTGGCGATAAGCAAGGTAAATGCCCTTCCATATGCTATCTCACTGTCCTGGTGTTTTATTGTTTATTGTTTTTTTTTTGCTTTTATTTACCGCCTAATTCCTGTATCAAGTATCCTTTTGTGTTCTTAGTTGACATTATGGCCTTTATTCATTTGTTGGTCACTCGACAATCTCTGTCAACCAAGATGTGGGACAGAGGTGAGCACCGGATGACTGGGTTTAGAATGGAAGTCTAAGCTTAACACTTGTTCTTAATTATAGCAGCATTCAATTCCTTTTATTCCATGAAAAATGTTTATAAAACAATAGTTTATGGTTCAGTAATATAGCACGCAAAGTAAAATTTGGAGTTATTGTATGATTGACTGCGATTTTGTTCTAAATCCAAAACAAAACCAAACAAAACAAAACCTTAAACACCAGAAACCCTGAACCAAAAATTTGAAGACTTTATTTCTATTTTAAGATGTGATGTAGTACAAAGAAAAACTCAAAGATTAAGCATTGGTGTGTGGTTATAAGGTATTTAGCTAAAAAAATTTGACTCTCTTCACAAAGGCTGCCTTGAGAATTCAGTAATATATTGGTCTTTTCTTCTGTGGAATCCTAAAAGTTTATTGGACTGTCTTTTACTAAACTGACTGTTTAGTTACCAATGCATAACGTGACTCTCAGGCAACAAAACTTGCAGGAAATTGTTTCTGAAACATTTGAGAGACTCAAAGTTTTTCTTTTAATTTTTTAACCTTACATATGTAGTGGAAATCTTATTTACAAAGTTGTTCATAGCTGAGTTTTATACAAGCAAAGTTCCGACCACTAATCTACCACCCACCCTCCACTGCAATTTCTCCCCCATTCCCCCACCCCCTTTAACCAATGTTCCCAGTTTCCATCCACCCTGGAGCTTACCTCCATGACGAGGCACAATTTTTAGGTTAGTTATTGCAGTTCCGGGTCTTGTGCTTCGACAGTGCTGACTCAGTGGCTTAGATTTTATATAGCCCAACTCTACCCTACCAAGATGTCCTAGGATCTGCCTCTGCCTCTCACTCCCATTTCCTTTTCTTAGTTCCCCTTGAACGTGAGACGGAGCGGCATCTTGAACTCCTACAAGCCTCAATGCACTTGGTTACTTTGTGGATATGGTCCATTGTGCTGAATCCTTTTAGGAAGTCAGCTTGCTTGCATGATTTGTCCTTCATCTAATGTTCTGCCAATCTGTTCAGGATGAGTGAATAGCTTGACGGATAACAGGCAGATGGAGCGATAGTTTCAATGTGGATGTCTCACTTCTTGAACAGTAGAACTGTTCTGCTGGTTTTCCATTGGGAGGGCACCTTGCATTCACACAGGTAAGTTGTGGAAGAGCTGAACCAGTGTATTGATGACCTAAAATACAAGAGCCAGTGTATTGATAACCTACAACCTGAGCTGTGCAGGGGAAGAGAGCAGCATGTGATACATTGACACTTGGTTGGGTCAAATGGAAATGTTACTGGTGCCTGCTTAAGCAAATCAGCGAATAATAGGATATCAAGTGATCAAGGGATTCACCAACCTGAAGGAATGGTTAAATCTTTGTGTTCCTGGAGCAAGCAGATTCACTTGGGCTATACTAGCTCGTGACAGGGACATATGGAGGTGTTACTGGTGCCCACTCCAGCAAATCAATGAACAACTGGAAGACAAGTAATACAAGGGATACAAATAATAACTGATATCATATTGGTTAGGAATGACAATAAGTATTTGTGACATATATGCTTATCAATTAATGATAATAGAAACATATTCACATATTTTGAGATTCCCTACAAAATTAATGGAGTTAATTATTCATACCAAGCTTTAGAGATAAGTATTGGAGGGATGAAACTGAAAATTTGGATAGTTAGGACGCTTTGATAGGAGGCACACTCGAGGGTATCAGCTAGTTACTTCCTGGAGAGTGTAGTGGAGAGAAGGCTGCACCATTTTCTTCTGAATAAAAGTGGTCAGGAGAAATCTCTAATATTGTATGTCACTATTGTCATTGATGTATTGCTCTAGGTCACGATCACGATCACGATCTTCCCGTTGATCATCTATTTGCTAGGGGCACCAGTAGTATCTCCATATGTCCTGTCTCATGCTGCTTACCCGAGAAGGGCCAGGGGCATCGGCTTGCTACAGGAACATAAGAGCCTCAAACTATTATATTAGGTCTTAGGGCACGGCTCATATAGTATTACTGAAATTTGAATATCAAATACAACACGAGAAGCTTGCCAGGCTTGCCAGCGAGGAGAGCAAACTCTTTTAAACACCTCCAAATAAAGCATTTATTGATGAACCCACCAAATTGGGAGGTTTGGCCACCCCAAGCGGTTTAAAATGTTCAAGATTTTTAAAAAGGTTCAGTGTTTAAAAAGGGTTCTTTTTTAAACAAGTCAAAGCATTTAAAGAGTTTGATCGAGCAGGAGCAAACTCTTTAAATACCTCAAATAAAGCTTTATTGTGACCTACAAATTGGTAGGTTTTCTCACACCTACCTTGCTGGAGCCGGGCTGTGATGAGCTACAGCTGCGGGTGGAGTTACGACAGGAGGAAGTCCAAATGTGGAAAATAGCGGCGGCCGTGGGGTGGGAGTGGTGGCCATGGCTGTTGTGTGGCTCTGCCAGCGGTGGTGAGCCAGGGCTACAACCGCCATGCCTCCAATGCCTCATGAGCGGCTTGCATGGGAAACGAGGTGGCTCTGCCCCCATGTCTGAGAGACTCTGGACCAGCATACCTGGGCGGATTGAGAAAAAACTGCTGCAGGGTGAAGTATCGGTGATCCAGACTGTGATGAGCTGGTCTGCTGGGTGGGAGTTCAGCGAGAGGAAGTCCAATGCTCTAGGTAAAACCTTAAAAACCAGTCACGCGAACTTTACCAAAGATCCTCAGATCACAAAGGAATTCCTAAGATCTTGTTCAGTATAATTGTAATAACAACTACTATAACCCACATCAAGATTCCCACAAAATGTTTGTATTTATCTAAACCAAAATGAGCTAAGTAGGAAGATAGAGAGACTGTCGAGATCACTATTATATATTTTGACAGTAAATTGGATAAAAACTATCTTACACTATAACCTTAAGGAAATAAACAGCGAGCGGCTGTCTTAGCTAGAATGAACAGTCAATGTGATTTTTTATTTAGAATGTTTTAAATTATGATCCTTAACTGTCAGAACTTAGCGGGGTCCCCGCCAGTGTGAAGACAGAGGTTGTCTTTTACACTCAGGGCGCTAGGAAGAATCAGAAAACTCACACGAGTGGGTGCAGTTCCAAAAATGGCTTTTAATAGTACAGAAAACAACTTACTAGCAGTCCAATATAATGAACAAACTCTAGCTCTGGTCGAACTTAGACCATACAAAAAGAGCCTAAAGTCTTCACAAAGAGAGAGAGGATGTCACTGAGCTGAGTCCTATCCAGAAGGCAAAGGCCGAGCAAAGGCCAAACCAAAAGCCAAAAAAGCGCGGGAGCCAAAAGCTGAAGCTGAGGGAACCAAAAGGCAAAGGTGAAGGGGCCTCAAGTCAGCCCCTTATATACACCAAAGTGCTTATCAGGGGAGGTTGTGCACCCACAAAGAACCTAAACAGAGTGTAGTGCCACACCCCATTGTAGAGTATAAACAAAAGTTCCAAGGACTAATCGAGATTTATCTCTTATGTAAAACACTGGAGAGAGGGGCTGATATAAAGTAATACATCTTAACTTCATAGGCTTCATGTAATCTAGATGGTACCCACAAGGCCTTATCCCCCCCACGCCGGGCGTTCTGAGTATCTTGTTCTCATGTACTGGAAAGAGGGTCATACTAGCCTGCTTAGAGCAAACTAGTATGATCCTTCCTATGAGTCTTCCTTTTATAGTCTCCAAGCGTAGCCGGGGTGGTGATCTCCTGGTAAGAATTCTAACTGTCCGATTGGTTGCAGTGGGTATAAAGAGGAGCTGTGACCAATCTAGAAAACATAGAAGTCTTAGTAGATGTATAAAGTCAGAAGTTATTCAATCAGGTGACTTCTGTAAGTACCCCACCCTCTAGCAGTGTTTACATAGAAGAAGATCTCATTAGAATGAACCTTGGCTTAAAATAAGATTAAGCTGGGTAAAACAACAAAACTCCCAGATTAGCTAAACAATATCCTCAATACTTAACTGCATAGCACAATATTTTTATGGTAGCATTTTTACAGTTCTCCAAACTCATCATAGTTGTGAATCTTAAGATATTATGATACAACCAATTGAAATCTGGCAAGAAATATAAAAATATGTGACTAAGATTTAAATGCTAGTTAAAATAACAGTAGCTTTATATTAATTTATGTTTTACCAATTTTATGTTTTGGAAGACTTGGCACACACCAAAACAGCTTAATGTTGGAAACCAGAATTATGTTTTAGATCTAAAAGAGAAAAGGAAGAGTTGCATTTATTTCTTCATAGACGATGTTTAGCAGCCTATTTAAATAAACATAAAAGCAGGTATTATATTTGAATAGATTTCTTATCTCTTGTAAAAAATGCTGCAACTATCCCTCTGAAGCCAGATATTCTATGTTTCATTGAAGAAGGTCAAGTTAGTCATTGCTGAACAAATTGGCTTTGTAAAATGTGTGTCTGATTTGAAAAAGCAACTCTTTAAGTGAATAAAAAATGCAAAATGCACATAATCGGTTCCCAGAACTCATGTAATTTCTTTTAAGTTCCTAGAACTATAATGTGTATTCAAAATAAGTTGCCATTGTCTTTTTGTTGATGATCTTATGGGCAACCAATTTTCTAGTACACACACAAATAAATATGAAGAAACAAGTCTCACACGTAAAGAATCTGAAAAAGCTAAAATAGAAATAATAACACCTGTGCAAGATTTTAAGAGAATGAGTAAAAACATGCAAATTAGTCACATACTGCTTTAGCTTACAGAAACCCAAGTTCCAAGCAAATGGCTGAATGGGCAATGATTTACAGGCTACAAACTGTCCATCTTTGTCAGATGGGTAGGAAGTCTTTTGATAAGATGGCGTTCACATGGTATGGCAAGGCAAAAGCAACTCAATATACTCTGTAAAATGCATACACACACATGCGCATACATCCTTTTACACAGATCAAAATCATCCTGAATAGAAAATAGCAATTTCAAGCTTGGGCTCAAAATAACTTAGTTAATGTGAAATTTCATCATGACAAAATATAATGATAGAGATAGTTTTGCCTTCACAGAAACTATGGTTTTGTTCTTTTAGCTTCTAAATCATATATAGCCCTCTTATAAAGCCTTAGCAAGTAGTATTGTAGAAATCCTTTTCCTGGAGAGGGCTTGTTTCTTCATTTCTACAAGTTTGGGGAGGAGTTTGAAGAGATGTAATTTCACTAAAAGCACCTAGTTTGTTGTTATATTATTCTCTAAAAATGTTGTCTTAGGGATATTCAATGTAGCTTTTTACATCCCTCATTCGGTGGCTCAAAAAATACCTCTTGCAAGGACTTGAATTATCCAACTTCTTCTCCTAGGCTTTTGACTTTTTCAGATCACCGTTTTAAGGTTCTGCCTCTTAAGACTGTGGTTGAAATTCCTCATGAAGTCTTTGTTCTGGTTAAAATTCATGTTGCAGAATCATATTGCCCTTGTTTATAAGCATCTTATTGTTAGGATTACTTTGATCTTGGAGTAATGCTACAAAATGTTTGGACAGAGTCCCATGCCAGGATTCAGCCAGACACAGATGTTTTGGTCTGCCCATTCAGTCTTAGTATATTGTTGGATGACGGAGGCTTAGCTAGTTTGGGAGCTTTGCCGTTTTACCCACTCACAGCTAATCTACTTAGATGTTCTTAAGCCAAGGTTCATTCTAATGAGATCTCTTCTATGTAGCTTTGAACACATAGAGTATGTGGCAGTTACAGAAGTCACCTTGACTCTGAATAACTTCTGACTTATTATACATTTACCAAGACTTCTATAATATCTAAGATTGGGCACAGCTCTTCTTTATGCCCATTGGGCAACCAGCATGGGACAGTTAGAAATGTACCAGGAGACTGCACCCTGGCTATGTTGAGACTATCTCTAAGATTATAAGAGGGATCATACTAGTTTGCCCTCACGCAGGTGAGTGTGACCCTAGTATACAGAGAACAAGATACTCAGAATCACCATAGTGCAGATAATAAATAAGAAGGACCTTGTGGTGCCTACCATCTAGATTACATGAAGCCCATGAGTCCAGGTGTATTACTTTATACCAGACATGAGGCAGAGCTGCTACTGGCTCTCCCTGTGCTTAGGCTCATGAGGGTCCGGAGGGATGGTGGGTTCGCCCTGGCCCACCACCCCCAGCAGAGCGCCTGCAACAAGACCAGACAACCCCCACAACATGATGGCGCTCCATTTTTCACATCCGAATTCCCCTCGTCAGAACTCACACCAGCAGGCCAGCCTATCACAGCCCAACTCATGTGGCGCAGCAGCCCCTGCGGTTCATCAATAAATGCTGGATTTGATATGACTACAAGAGTATGCTACCTGCATGGCAGAGCCTGGCAAGCTACCAGTCGTATTTGATATGCCAGATACCAGTAACAACTATAGACCTCCATCCCCATGACCTGATGGAATGGTTTGAGGATCTTTATGTTCTGGAGCAAGCAGGTGCCCTTAGGCTCTACTTGCATGAGACAGGACATATGGAGATGTTGCTGGGGCCCTTCCAGCAATTGACGATGATGAATGGGAAGACAGTGACGGTGACAATGACAATTACTTTATACCAGGGGCTGGCCAAGCCCCTTGACCCGAGGTCAGCTCCATGGGTTGCTTCCCATGTGGGGCTGAGTGACGCGCTATGTCTGCAGTGGATGGGTCTGAATCTACTTCCCAGGGTTGCCAACGGAGCTGTGGGTCCTGGCATGGGTCTCTCTTCAGGGATTGGAGCTGGCATGGAGGTGGAGGAAAGGCAGAAGAGCCCAAATCCCCACTCAAGTCCGCCAATGTGGCCCCTCCCCACATGTGGTTGCCTAGTCCAACATTGCTCATGGCTGTGTGACATTCTTAGATAGTACTGATTTTAGGATCATGTCCTTCCCAGGATCTTTCACATTTATTCATTTTACTTACAGTTCTAGGCAGGTTCTAACTAATACCTGTCATCCCAGTAAGCCTTAGCAAGAAGCCAGAGCAACCCACACATCCTGAGTTCAGTCATTCTCAACATCCAGATTCCATGGTTTCTCAGGAGACCCACCCAAGAGAAAAACTTTGATCTTACCCCAAGTTTCATCAGTAAATGCTCCAGATGAGGCGCTTCTACTGAGAGTATACCACCTACACAGCAGAGCCTGGCAAGCTACCCATGTTTCATTTGATATGCCAAAAGCTAGTAACAGTTATGGACCTCGATTCCATCACCTGAAGAATGGTTTGAGGCTCTTCCTGTCCCTGGAGCAAGCAGCTGCCCTTGGCATATTTGCCCGCAACAGGACATTTGGAGATGTTGCTTGCTCTAGTAAATCAATGAACAAGTGGGAAGACAGCGATACTGTGATACTTTTTTCATGCCCCCTCTCTCTCAGTGTTTTACATAAGATAATCCCAAGGAAGGGATTAGTCCTTGGCAAACTCCTTGTTTATACCCTGTAATAGGCTAGGCAGCTTCCACACTCTGTTTAGGGTTCTTTGTTGACAGGACACTCTGTCCACAAGATAGGATTGCCTTTGGTATGTAAAGGGGATTGACGCGAGGCACTCTTTCCCTGCTCTTATTTTGGGTAGACTCCTCCTAAGGGTGACATCCTCTCTTTTATGGGGAGACTTGGGCCTTTGCATGGTCTAAGTTCTGACCAGGAGATATAGTTCTTTTATTATATTGGATTGTGGTGGTAGAGCTTTTTTGTACTATTAAAAGCACTTTTTGGGAACCATGCTAAAGAACTTGTGAGTTTTCATCCTTTCTCGCCGCGGTCTCAGAGGTAGAAAAGAACTTGTCCTGATATTGTCGGGGACCCCAGAGGCTCCCCAACAGTATATCTCAATCCTGCTTTCCTCACTTTCCAGCACTTTCAAGACACAGTCCTACCCCCATAACTCCTTTAAACCTTTCCTAATGAGAGGACTCCAAGGCTTAATGGAAAACACACTGCACCTCTAACTCTTCTCTACTTACTCTCAGATATCGTATGTCACACTGACAGACTTATGACTACATCTGTAATCTATCCCACCTCCTGATTGTTCTCACACTCTCACACTGACACTACCAGTTCCTGGGCACTGAGTTAAACAGGTGCTGGGTCCACTAAAAATTACCCACTATGTGAGTAAAGGGTTCTAAGACTTTTTGTATTTCTGATTGACTTTTAGAAAGGCTTACCTTACCTAGCAGGAATTTTTCAGGAACCAGACATTCACTAACATTTTAACATAATTATATTTCTAAAGATCCTGTCTCCAACATCAGTTAATATAAGTTGAGATTTCAATACATTTTATAATTTTAGCGTGACACAATCCCGTTCCGTGAGTTGCAAAGCCAATTACCCAAAGGGACACACATGAGGCCAATTTGCATTGGGGGGAGAGGTGGAGACATGAGAAATTAAAAAAATAAATTGCTTGGCATGGGCTCTGATCTCTTTGAGCTCATAAGAAAACATAGTCCAGCTCTCTATATTGTCCAGACTGGCTTACGCTGAATGAATCTGTACAAAACTAGAGGCCAAAGACGGCATGCTAAAAGAAAATTAGACTGAAGGTCCACCACTTTTCTCTCTAGTACTTTAAACACGATTGCAGTGTGGCAAGCTACCCATGGAGTATTGGATATGCCTAAAACAGTAACAATAATGGACCTCATTCCCAATGAATGGAGATCATTTGCTGGATTCCCCACTAGAGCAAATCGATGAACAATGGGATGACAAGTGATACAAGTGATACTTTTAATCATGACAACCCTAAACCACAGTTTAACCATCCCATCCTTTAATAGAACATATTTGATAACTTGTCATGAAGAAAATGTTCCTTTTATTCCTATCTTTCCCTCCAACTTCCTTAAAGATTCCCAAACTCTTTCTGGGTCCACATGCTATAAGATGTTCCATCCATCCCCCTCTGCAGTGTGGATCTTCCTCAATGGAGCAAATTCTATATTGAGCATTTTTCTAACCCTAACCCCTAACCCTAAGCCTAACCCTAACCCTAACCCCTAACCCTCAACTGACCTTTTGCAATCCTGGACTTGACTGTAAGCCAAACACGTGTAGAATGTTGTGTCCCTTGAAAGGTTCTTAAAACCCACAGAACGAACACGGAGCAGACAGATGGCAGAGGCTCTTGCACATGTGGCCAGCAGATAGCACGGTCGGAGTTCAGAGGCCCTTGCTCAAGGGTTTAAAATTCCTGCTCTGAAATTTCTCCCTCCTGTTTTTGAGCCATACAGTTCTCTCCTTCTAATTAACACTGTCAGGGATTAAAAGAGCAGCCAGGGCCTGAGTGATATCACCACAGGTAGGGCAGTTTTTCTTTTTCATCGTGGCTGACTCGGTTTGGTCCCCAACTCCCATATGCTCCTTTTCCAGCTCCGCCTTGAAGCGATTCCTGAGTGCAGAGCCAAGAAAAACCCTGAGCATGCAGGTGTGGTGTAAAAAAAAATGGCCACAGGATTGAACAAAATGAAGCTAACACCTGCAGTGTTTCTTAAGTCCAACAAAACCTGTTTATAGACCTTGTACAGTCCACCCAGCTTTTAACTAACATTCTCTCCTGTAAGCTGGGTATGTGATAGAACTATTATTAAAGTGGAAAAATGATCCTCAGAGCTATAGATGTCATCACCAAGTTGCATTTCAAACTGCTTTGACTGGTAACTCAAGTCTATTCATGTAGCCATGAAGTATAAACTTCTAATAATGAAACTAGATTTTTATGCTACTTTCCTACTTTAGACTGCTCAACCTCTCCTGAGGGAACACAGGAATTGGGCAGAAAGGTGCTCTCCCTGTGCTCTTATGCATTATTTTCCTTCCCGTCTAGACCTCAATATTCTCAGAGAAACCATTTTGTATGTATTTCTCTGGCCTCTCTCCAAGCTAGATCTTGTATAATGCTGCTAAACATAGTGCATTCTCCAAAAAAGAAACTCACATGGATTGCTTGTATAAAGTTCATAAATACTTTTTTTTGGGAATAGACAAAAAGGAGTGACATTGTTAAAAAAGCAGAGAGAAGCTCTTCTCTTTGTCTCACAATTGTGGATCCAAGAGGTTGTTACTATTCTAATTCTTCTCAGCACTTGGGGAAGCATTTTCTTGCTAGCAATGCTCTCTTTTCAGTTATGGTTTCCGGCATCTAGAAAAGGTTTGGGTGGGACTCAAGCTTGAATTTTATGTTCCCTTCCTGGAGCTTAAATGCATATTTATAAATTACCTGTAGAGGGATCCCCTGTACGGACACTGTGGGTGCTGTCGTATCCCTTTAAGGAAAGATTTGTTGTTCCTGCTGACATCTATAGTTCTTAAGATGCTGCTGGCACCAGAGCTCTACCTGGTAAACACTCTACAATCTGTTTTCCACCAGAAACCAAAATAAAGCAGATTGGTCAGGCTTTGAAACAGAGCAGATAAATCTTGGTCTAGTGTGAAAGAGATGAGCACTCTTTTTGATGAACCCTTTGTAGGAGATGAATATGTAGAATGTATTGAGCTCTGATTTGTTACAAACTGTACCATCACATGGGGTGATGTGTCTTCTGAAGTGTCTTGGGACTTTTAAGTAAGCAATATTTATTATTAATTGCTCCCCAGAGATAAAAAGGAAAGCAACAGAGGTTGAAGGGCTTCTCAGAGGTGGAGGCTCTCCAGCCCCCTGGAGCTTACTCCATTACTAAATACATCCTTCTATCCTCTTCTTGAAATCAAGTTGGTCATTTCACATGATCTTTGATATTCTTATTTCAATGAATAGGATTGGGTGGTACTCACTGAAAGCTTTAAGCTGTTGGAATGTTCAGAATTTCTGGTTGTGCTTGAATATTTTCCTTCAAAGTAAAGCCTTGGCTATAAGATTTTTTTTTTGTTGATCAGTGATTTTTTCTCCAAATCTTTCTTTTCCCTGGCATTTCAAAAAAGTCACAGACTTCCTTCTAATTGGTATCATTTGGGCTGTGGTAGCCACAGAGATGAGCAAGGGGCCTCCGCTTACCTTCTTTCAGTGTCCTGTCACTTAGATAAATTCCCGGGGCATGCCTTGGCTTGGCTTCCCCTCCAGAGTTTCTCAGCTGGAATAATTTGATATATTGCCTCAACAAATCCCATCACCAGTCCCAATTTGAAACTGAGGGGTGAAGATGGTTTATGGGGGCAATAACCACAGAAATGTCTCTCTGAGACAAAGGCAAATAATTTCTCTGTCCAGTCCAAATACTAGCTACTTAATCTTTTTAATGCCCAAGAAGCTGCTGCTTTTCAAGTCACAGAGCTGTTTTTCCCCTGAAGGTTAACAGCGCTGACCCATCATTCCTGCTCTTTTAGGACCGCCCCCAAAAGTTTGTTTAGTGTTCTTTGGCATTGTAATACTGAAATGGCCCATTGTAGAAACACATGGTTTCATCACCTTTGGTAGCCAGGAAACTTAGTTCCCAGATCATCAGCAAAGGGTCCTTTATGAAAGAAACACATTGGCTGCCTAAGCCGGCTTGATTTTCCTGAGCAAGGCAGCTGGCAACGCAAATGACCTGTTCACCCAGTGCATCCTTTTTGGGTTCCTAGGTTTCAGTCTCTTTCTCTCTCTAGGACCTGGCATCTTTATTTCTTATGCTACCACGATCTTTTTCAAGTTTCTTATCTCTAGCCTTCCTTAACTGTCCAAAAAGATCTACTCTGAATCTCTTCTGGGGCCCAATACCAGCCTAATGAGAGCTCAACTCTTTGAGTACTGCCTAGAAGAAATTTGTGAAACCAAGTAGTTGGGTAAAGGGATATTAGATTTGGACTGGGGTTTATGTCTCTCTGAATTTTTAGAGACTTTATGGTATCATTTTTCCATTATTTAATCCAGTATCTCTGCATGATCATAGTGAAACCAGTCTCTTATTCAGCAGTATTTGAGTTTTTGGGTTGGTTTGAGGTGGCATCACACTCAGCAATGCTTAGGGGGTTACTTCTGGCTCTGCACTCTAGGAATTACTCCTGAGTAATTTGTTTTTGGCATTGTATTGAAATGGCCCATTGTTGAAACAAGTCCATTAAGTCTTTCTGATTTTTAGAGACTTTATGTTATTCTTTTTACTATTCAGTATCATGTTCAACGATGCTGAATTAAAAAACAAAATCTTTTTGTTCACAGTATTTGAGTTTTTGCTTTTTACGGGGTGTAAGGTACACCTGGCTTATGCTTAGGGGTTACTCCTGGCTCTGCACTCAGGAATTATTCTTGGCCATGCTAGGGAACCATCTGGAATCAAGGTCGGCCACATGCAGGTCAAACACCCTACCTGCTGAACTATTGCTCCAGAGCCAGTATTTGAATTTCTGGCGGGGAATTTGACTGTGACCAGGGGCTCCAATTTACGGGGTGGGAGGTCACTTCATGCTGTGATGGTGGGGTGGAACCATGGGATACTGGAACTCTTGAGCTATGAGCTAGCTCCTCCAATCTGATGAGCCAGAAGTCTCTGAATTAAATAAATCAGGTTCCCTGTTGGCTTACCCCTGGTGTTTTCTGTGTATCTTCCTAGATGAAAAATGTTGGGATCTGTTGCCTACAATTCAGATAAAAAAAATAGTTCAGGATACCACGCCAACCTCTGATAGTAATCCCTCTGTCTCAGAATACTATAATGCTTCCAAAGTCGTTCGTGGTGAATTTTCAGTGAATGTAAATGTTTTAACGGTAAATTGTTTATGTGGTACCTAGTTAACTAGATCATAAAATTTTAGCCATACAGCATTACTTACGTAAGTTTTTCTTTAAATATCTTTTACCAAATTTGCTTAGTTTCATTCACAAAAATATGTATGTGTAGTACAGATTCTTAAATTAGTTGATTTATTTCATTTGTAGTGCTTTCCTTTTTATTCAGATTAGGATTAAAATAGTTATCAGGAATTTATGCACTTACACACCATATAGGGTATATTTCAAAAGGAGTTGGGGCTGGCATGGGCTAATTCTCCTCTTCCTGGTGTGC
The DNA here is from genome assembly GCA_021461705.1 of Cryptotis parvus. Taxonomy (NCBI): domain Eukaryota; kingdom Metazoa; phylum Chordata; class Mammalia; order Eulipotyphla; family Soricidae; genus Cryptotis; species Cryptotis parvus. The sequence goes on from JAJIBD010035270.1 coordinate 17,876, forward strand.
AGTCTTGTGAAGGCAACATTAATCTTATCTTCTGGACTGCATGGGGTTTAGTTTATTTATGGAAAAAATGAGCATTTGTGCTAGATGATCCCAAGTTCCTCAGATCTAGCAATCTTTGTGTCTCTGAACAACATTCCCGAAAGTTTTGGGTTATACTTTCCAGATGCCTTTTTGAATAAGTCATTTTGAAATGTATCATATTGTTTTTCTTTAAATATTTTTTTTCCATACCCTGGTTTGAAGAATTGCTTGAGCAAAGACTTCTCAAATGAGACTCAAGGAGGAAAAGGAAAGGACGGAGCCGAAAAGCTTCACAGAACCAAATGAACAACTCCCATTTGATCCGTAACTATATTTCAGCAGAACCAGTATGCTGGGCACAAATGATTTCAATCAAATTTACCGACTCAAAACAGGAGTTAGTGTTTCAAGGAATCTACTCACTGATCATTTCACTACAGTGGAAAATAGTATTTCCTTCTTCTCATGATCTTTTATAATATGTTTGGGAAGAACATTATGCAAGATTTACAATTCTACTATAAATCGAGCTATATCTATCTTGTATATATATATATATATATAACTATATTTTGCATTAGATATTTCTTTATTTTTTTTGCTAAATATAGCAATATATAGCATCTTTATTTCACGGAAATAAATACTTTCCCTGGAATAGCTAGTTGGATTTATAGATCATTTCATTTCCAAATCACAACCATCTAATCTTGGTTTCTAATTTGAACTCAGGTAGAACTTTATTTTTTTGAACATCAGGGTAACTTAAGGACGTTTGTCCTTTACTGATATTCTTCAGGTTTTACAATCAGTTGAGAATGCCCATTTAAGGCATGAAGCAGTAGTAGATTTCCTTAGTCATTTTATTACCCAGTTTCTCTCTTTCCCAGACATTTAAAAAAAAACTGTCTGAGCAAGTTTCTTTCAAAAACATCCACATAGCTTCAAGTCTTTCTTTTAATACCAAATTTTTGTCTCCTGTGTAGTCTTTGTGACTTTCACTTTACTTTTAGTCCCTCTGTCTCTGCTCTGAGTCTTTTTTTCCTTCCTAACACATTAATCTCAAGCTTAAATAGCCATGCTTTCTTGCTATTAATATTTGGCAAGGCATTTCGTGGCAATCTTAGCATTTCTAAATATTATATTATAATGAATTTCACCTTCAGGTAATCTCAGAGAACATATAGGCAATGATATTTTGACCATGTTTGGGTATATTTTTTTGGGAAGAGAATTTTCTGTATTCTTTGGCTTTTTGGTGGGTGTCCTTTTACCAGCAATGCTCAGGGATTACTCCTGGCTCTAGCAATTACTCCTGACGGTGCCAGGGGACCATTTGGGATGCTGGAGATCAAATCAGGCTTGGCTGCATGCAAGGCAAATGTCCTGCATGCTGTACTGTTGCTCTGACCCTGGGAAGAGGAATTTTATTCCTTGGCCTCTGGAAGAATAAGCTTTTCTCCTCACTTACCAAAGGCTGACTAGTGAGATCTTTATTTTAAGACACTTTATTTAGGTTAGTGTTTAGAAAGCCATCATACATGGTGATTCCTTTCTACCCTCATTCCAGAATTTCATGAACCAAAGTCATTGAACCTAGGAAGAAGTGCTCCAAATGGTTTCTCACATCAGACTTTAGTGTCTGGTTCTGCTAATTCACAAGAATCAATGGAGGATAGATTACTTGGACCTTTTTGAATGCATATGATAAAAACGATGTCAATACATTTTAAGTCAAAAAAGAGGATGGATGATATTAAAATTCTCTTGTAACCTAATATTAATTCAGACATGGAAAATCCAGGTGGATAATATTCAGGATTATCTCACTTTGCTATTTATGCACATTTGTCTTATTTTATTCTCTTCAGATGCAATTATCATCATTTCACCATAGCATGAAAGTAGATTTCCCTTCCACAAATCAAATCTTTTGAGAGAAATCAACTCACTTAATCCATAAGTGAAAATTCTCTTGGAAGGAACGAGTATTTGCAATAACCTTAGGTAAGGTCGTCATTGCTAGCTGTATTCAGCAGTTTGAGATATCAGAGAAGATGGGATTACTTGAATTGAGCAGAAGACTGCACCCCATCATGACATGGAGCTATGAATCAGGGCCGAGGGACCTGGGAGATAGATCGGGCTTACGTTCTTTCTTTGCATATTTCTGTGCCTGATTTCAGTCTCTGGCACTTCCTATGGTGTCCCAAGTACTTTGCTGAGAGTGATCCGTGTGCAAAATGTCAGGGCTAAACCCAGAGAACCAGTGAGTATGACTCAAGCTCATCCCCTTTACCCCACATCTCCAGTATAGGGGATATTGATATTTGAATTTTTCTGGATTCCAAAGGAAAGGCAGATAATTAATGCTCTCTCAACTGCTCTCTCCTCATTTCTGTTCACTTTCTTAACACCTAACATGACCTTCTTTTTTCTTAGTCTCACTTTGATTTTTATTTAACTAAAAATGCAGCAAACGAAAAGAAAATCTAACATATTCTACTAATAAATTTAATAGATATATATTTTCTTTGCCTTAATCCCTGCCCCTAACTGTGGCTGCATTTGTTTTCCTTCATTTTATTCAAAGCCAATCTTTCTGTTTCATTATTAGTTCCTATCATTTCTCTGCTACTACAATACTGCGTTCCACCCATACCATCAATTTCCTCTTCCTACATCATTTCCATCAGCATGCAAATGAGACCTTCAGTCTCTCATTTCAACAATTCTCCCTTGATCCACATGTTCCTCCAGCTGTGACTCTATTTGTAGCTTTTCTTGGAAAAATGCATTAAAATAATTATTTATACCATGTATTTTTTTGAACCTCCTCCTGGCAGAATTTCTTTCATATTGCTTCTCAAAATATTATCTTATCATAGTTACCATTCACTTTCAAGGCAGTCAAGTTCAGTGGGGAATCTTATCTTCATTTGAACTTAACTACCACCTGATTTGTCATACATGATCATTTTTACTATAAAAGTTTTTTTGCTTGTTTGCTTGTTTTACTATGTGAACAGGGAACACATCTTGCTTCTAAAAAATCCAGGGATGGAAAACAGCACAATGGAAAGCACCTGCCTTTCCTGCGCCCCCTGGTTCCCTCTCCTGCTCTACATGTGGTCTCTGAGCACTTTCCTTCAGCCAGAGCCAAGAGTAATTCTAAAGTACAACTGGATGTGTCCCACCCACCCCCTATCCTACCCTAACAAGAAGAGAGAAACAAAACCCAATACATTTTCAAACAAACACTCAACAACAAAGAAAAATAAAACTTAATACATTTTCTATGTAAAGCCTACAAAAATTTGTTGATGATCTTTTGTCAAATACAGATAAACATTTGAAATGCACTTGGCTATCTGATATATGAACTTCCCACAGTGTTAACAACTGAGTCTAAATATTCAATGAACCTGGATGTAAAATAAATCAATGTCTCTTCAGGGAGAAGTTAGCTACTTTTCTCTCTGATATCTGTGCTTATTTGTTTTTCCTGCATAAGCCAAAATGCCAGATATGAAGTTCCTATTACTATGACAAAGTGCCATGTTTTCAGATTCAGAAAACAGACTTGTAATCATGAGCGAGGAAAGGACTTGCGGGATAAAACAGTACTGAAGGGTTATTATATAGTAGGGAATAGAAGCTAGGTTTTTGGTAGTAATCATGATATAGTATATAAGTATACTCAAGTATATAATACTCTGTACTGGAAAGAATATTATATCATGAACTATTTGACTTCAGTAAATATTCTGGAATGCATCATATTCTTTAAGGATTGTTAGTTACTTTTTTAGCATGCAAAAATAGCATAATTCCTTTCCCCCTTAATTTTATTATAACACTGTAAGATATAAAATCAAGGATATTAATAATTGAGTCTCTGTCATGCAGTGTTTCAGCACCCATCCCTCCACCAGTGCCCTGTTCCCACCACCAACATCCAAACACTCCCCCACCCAACCCCAGTCTGCCCTCTATTGCAGGCATTTTCTCTTTCATTCTCTGTCTCTGTCCCTGTTTCTCTCTCTCTCTTGTCTTACACTTTGTGGCTTGCCCTACAGATAATAAAGGTTTATGATGTCTCTATGTGTATATTCAGTAGTGAGTTCTAGTGTGACATTACAATTCCCCATTCCCATAACCTCCCAGTTTGTTGCAACTAGAATGATCCTTAGAGTGTATAAATGTGAAAGATCCTGGGAAGGACCTGGCTAACTTCCATTATTATCTAAGACAGTCATGTGGCTGTGGAGTGGCTGTGCGCCAGCACAGCCGTGGGTCTGAGTGTCTCTCTTCCAGCTGTTGGCTGTGGTGGCTGGGAGCTTGCAGCCACACCTGCAGACGTAGAGGTGGAGGAATGGGTGGAGGAGCCCAAATCCTTGTTCCAAGTCCTGCCAGCTGCCCTCCCTCCCGGAGCTTTGTTGACATGGCCAGGGGCTGGCTGAGCCATTTCCCGCCCTCCAGAGCTCCATGGGCCGCCCCACATGGGGACAAGCTAGGCAGCTGTGGGACTGGAGGTGTCTCCACATAATTCTTTTATAAAGTTCATGTTTCTCTCCCTAAACTCTAACATCAGAGATTATCCTGAATGACTACTTTGTGATAAATTATACCACTCCTACGAGTCCAAAAACCACAACCCATCCTTACTAATTTATACTATACATCTCACATCATTATATCTATATATGTAAGATAAGTATACATGAGTATACATGTATAAGTTTATTATGTTTGCTGTTATTATTTCTAGACATCTCAAATATACTACACCTGAGATTAAGATTTCAGTCTTTTGTCTCATCAGAGACAACTAAATACTCTTACACACAATGACAAGTCTCCCTTCCCTTTCCTCACCTCTCCTGCCCTCCCCTTCCCAATCCCTCCCCTCCCTTCCCTCCCCTCTGTATTTTGTTGTACATAATGCTCCATCAGGCTAAGAGCAGGGCCTCAAACGGATTGAGGAATCCCTGTGTCATTAGGAGAATCGAGGGTAAATCATACATTTCTCTCTCTAGTTTCTTTCATGGGTGTCTTTTTCTGTTTCACTCATTACAAGGGGAAATTCAAAGGGATAAATCTCTTCAGATTTTGTGGAAGGATCATTTCTTAAGAAAAAAGATCTGTAGATCAGAGTGAATAAAAAAGGGTCTGGAGGCAGTGAATAAAAACAACAGGCTGGAGGCCATGATTTTTGATGGACTAGGCCGTACAGAGGTGGAGCTGAAAGGAAGATTACAAGAAAATGATATGAATTCTCTAGACAGAGATGGCCTCAATTGCTACAGGAAAATAGGAAAACATACAAGATATTTGGAACTGAAGAAAGATATACCCTGGAACTCTGCCATATCAAAATGCTGTTTTTCCTTCTTACATTCATTTTCTTTCCTTCCTGTATTCCCCCTTTTCCCCTTTTTATTCATACTATTTATATTGAGCACTATGTGTCAAGCATATGAAATGTCTTTGTCCTAATAAAGTTGATGACTCTAGATTGGAGCAAAGGAAAGACTGTGAGGTTTAGAAAGACAAATAGAACAATGTGATAATTTTCTTGATATAGGGTCATTTGGGATCTTATTCCCAAGGTGAAGTCTGTAACTGAGACTGTAGGGAAAGAAGATGTTTTACAGGATATTTAGAGATTTTTATTTGAAATTTGTAGACTGTTCAGAATTTTCTATAGGATAAAAAGGAAAATGGGAGTCTGTATGGAGGTGACAGCGATGTGGGTATGCTAATACATCAGACTGTTTTGAACTATAGTTCTTATGCCTGGGGAAAAGAAGACATGAGTGTTATTAAGGAATCAAGCTAATGGCAGGCAATTTCTGAGATTAGTAGCCACTTCTAAGAAATTTATTGAAAATTGGGCCAGAGCGACAGCCCAGCGGGTAGGGCGTTTGCCTTGCACGCGGCGGCCTGTGCTGGCCTAGGTTCCATCCCTGGCATCCCATATGGTCCCCCCGAGCACCACCAGGAGTAATTCCTGAGTGCAGAGCCAGGAGTAACCCTGAGCATCGCGGGTGTGACCCAAAAGCAAAAAAAAAAAAAAAGAAATTTATTGAAAATAAACCAACTTATACTGGGTGCTCTGAAAATTAGTTTTAGGACTATATCAGGAAAATTAGTAATCATATTTTATTGTAGTTATGAAGTATATATAATATTTATTATAGTAAGGTAATTTACTACAGTAAGGTAATATGTATTATAGTAAGGCAATAAAGAGATCTTTTGTTTATAGAAGAATTTTTATGCTACAGGCTTGCTATATTATACTATATAATATCTCATTTAATTCATTTTAAGAAGCTTGTGGCAAAAACTATTATCAGATTTATTTTAGAGTCATAAAATAAACATTTAAAGAACTTTCCCATGGGGATGAAATTCTCAGACTTCTAACTCAAAATCCTTAAGGTATTAATCATCATGATCACAGTTCTGACTAGCATGAGAATAAAGGTGGACACTAGTTATACTCGGCAAGAGAGACAAGTCAGGACAATTTTGTACTAAACCTTGGTAACATAATGAAAGTGTGAACCAAATAATGGTAATGGAGGTTGAAGGGAAAAGATTTTGAAAAGCAGAATACAAAGTGTGGTGACTGACTAATTTATAGAGGAAGGGCCAATAAATGCCGCTTATATAGTGTTTGCAACATTTATACTGGAGGAACTAGTGGAAGCAAAGGACCATTGGTAGAAATACAGCAAATCAAATTGGAAGTGTTCAGATGTGTTGGCTTGTAATTCTGAGAAACTTGTAATATGTGAGCAGCTGGATAGTTAGGTTTAAAACCTAGTAGAGGTTGTGAATCTGAGTACAATCATCAGGGAAAATGGTTAAGTCAGATGCGTTGTCAGAGAATGGTGAGCAGACTAACAAGATCCTTGGACAGTTTAGTACAGAGTCCCTTAAATACAGATAGACCACTTAAACACAGCAGTTTATGGGAAATGATGCCTGAAATGTAATCTGAAAGAACAGAAGGAAAAATAAAAATAAAACTAGAAGAGAGAAGTCCCAGGACGCTAAGGGAAGGATTCCAGACTCAGGAGTTAGTCAATAGTAGAAAACACTAGAACTTGTAAAATAAGAACAGCTCTGTCCGTTGTATTTGATGATATGTGGATCATTGTTTAATTTATCTAAATAAATCTTGTTTAAAGGAACAAGAACCCATCTGGCAAATAGAAGAGCAGGTGGAAATAAAGACTTAGTCAAGGTGTTGGCAAAAGAAATTGTGGGATAGTGGCAAAGAAAACAGGGTGGGTTCATAAGAAGGATTGGGGGAGAGGGAGAGGAAGTGATTTGGGAAGGGATGAAAACTCACCATTGAATATACACAAAGAGACTTAAGTGAAAAACTCTAAATATCTGCAGGGTAGCCACAATGTGTAAAAAGAAGAGGGAGAGAGATGCAGAGACAGAGAGAGAGACAGAGAGAGAGAGAGAAAGAGAGGGATACTGGGGTACCTGCTATTGAGGCAGCCTGGGGTGGCGGGAGGTGGAGGGGTACATTGGTGGTGGAAATGGGGCACTGGTGGAGGGATAGGTGCTGGTATACTGTACTACCAAGAACCAATTATGAACACCTTTGTAATTGTATGTCTCACGGTGGTATAATAAAAAATAAAAAAAGAAATGGTGCCAATATTAATTTTGAATAAAAATTATGCCCAGAGACTTCAGAAAAGATTATTGACTTGTTTCAAGGGTGAGGAAGGAATGGGTGAAGCTATTCATATAGACCCTTCAGCTTTACTCTGCCACGCACCTTACAGAAATACTGTTATTGTTCTTGCATAAAATACACCGTGTTGTTTGACGTTTACTTTCCTTCTATTGAGTCTGTCTTTATTTCTACCTCCTAAAGCACGGCAACAGAGAGAGCAGAAATTTTTACTTTTATTTACTAATTTACTGGTATACTTTCCCCCAATTTCAGTGAGTTAGTATTAACCCTCCCCAACAGTGCTCTGGGAAGCAGATGAGCAGGATTTAGATGCATGGTTTGACAGGATGCTGTATCCAATTCAGTGTTTACCAATGTCACAGACTTTCTCTATTTGTCAATATTGATCTTTCCTTTAAAAGCAGGCTGGGATACCACTCCTGGGAATCTACTCTGGGAAGCCAAAAATACGCAGCGGAAACACCATCCCTACTTTTATGTTCATAGCAGCATTATTCACAATAGCCAGAATCTGGAAGCAACCAGAGTGCCCGAAAATCGATGACTGGATAAAAAGCTTTGGTACATCTACACAATGGAATACTATGCAGCTGTTAGGAAAAATGAAGCTATAAAATTTGCCTACAAATGGATGGACATGGAGAAGATTATGTTGAGTGAAATTAGCCAGAAGGAGAGAGACAGATACAGAATGACTGCATTTATCTGCATAACATAAATATATAGGTACATATTATGATACCAATATCCAAGGTCAAGTGAAACATATATCAGGAGGTCCTGTCAAAGGTGGAAATTATCACAAATGGGGATTCAGAGGCTAGGTAAGACAGAAAATAGAACAGTGTGCTAACAATTGATGAGGGTACTAATGCCAACCTAGAACTGAGTATTAAATAGAGGCAAAAAGATACACATGACAACCCTTTAATGTATGTTCTGTAATCCATAGTCTGGAGGAAGGAAAAGAGAAAGATAGAAAAATGGAAAGAAATCAAGAACCTGCCATGGAGCAGGGCTGGGGGGGAGGAGGAACCGGGGACATTGGTGGTGGGAGAGATGGGCACTGGTGGCGGGATGGGTGCTGCAACACTGTATGACCAAAACCCAAATATAAACTTTTTAATTGTATATCTTGTAATTGTAAAAATAAAAAATTTAACAAAAATTTTAAAAAAAATTTAAAAAAATAAAAAGCAGGCTGGGGACTGAAGAGATAGTAAAGCAGGAAGGACACTTGCCTTGCACACAGCTGACCTGGGTTGGACCCTGGACACCACATAATCACTGCCAGGAACTATCCCTAAGCACAGAGTCAGGAGTAAAGATGATCACTGCCAATGTGGTCCCAAAGGAGCAGAATAAAAAAAGGAATGAGCAGGCTTGATCCTTGAATCTGGTTCCAGTTACTTTTGACTTAAATATTACAGAATATGATGTTTTCGATGTTTCAAAACAAGATGCAAATGCAGCTTTTTCCTAACTAGGGCAGGGGCATGGGATTTATAAGCTTGCAGAAAAGTAGTTCTTTATCTTTTAGGCTCAAAAGGGAAGCCTTTACAGAAATCCGAGTTTGCTGATTTCAGTAGCATCTGATTGCAATAGAAGGTACCTGGGGAGAGAGTGAGACAGTGTGACCTTAAATTGAAGGAAAAGCTTCCTCAGACACAACTGATTTTTATGCCTCAGGAACCAGTGGAGCCGGCAAATGGAGAATTC
>JAJIBD010035271.1:0-22939 GCA_021461705.1 Cryptotis parvus
ACTAACCTCAGACAGGCCAAAGTCGTGAGAAGTGAGGTTCAAAGACTTATCTTAAAGCCAACAGCTGAATTCTCTACAAGCCTATCAAGTTCAACAAGAATCCAAGAAGTAGAACACGGACAGAATGAAAGGCCTTTGAAATGCTCACGGCGCACTTTCCTGAAAAGTCATGGAGAAATCTTTCCTTTCCCAAAGTGCACAACCTCTAAGATAAAACCGCCTGCTGCTGACCTCCGATCTCATGGAGCCGCCTTGTTCTCCCAATAGACACACAAACCAGTTCAACAGGCAGCCCAGAGGCCAGGAAGGCGCTCAAAGCGCCCCACGCCTTAGCGGCCGGGAGTTACTCCCTGACTCTGCACTCGGCATATGGGCAGGTTCAAGAGCCAGAACCTCACGGTCCCAGGCACACACAATCAGGGAGCAGCCTCTGGTGGTGCCACCAAATGTGACCCTCACCCATTACATACACCCCCACGTGTACACACACACACACACACGTTTTTTTACACACACACACACACACACACACACACACAGTGACCCAAAGCTCAGCTTCTAGATCTTTGTTTTCTAGTCAAGATGAACTCACCAGTGTAGCAAACGTGAGGAAGCCGCTGGGGACACACCTGGCTGGTCTTCCGGTGTCGGTCCTGCCCTCTGCCCACTGCAGCGGCCCCATCCGGAGGCTGGGAGCTGACATTGCTGCCTCTCCTCCCGAACAGTTAAAAAAGTTCCCTAGACACCATCCTTTACTGTGTGTGCCTTCCCAGGGGCAGGTATCGGCATGCGTGGAGGAGCCTGCTCTCTGCAAGACTCACTGAGAAGGCAGTTTCTGGGAGCAGCTAGAGGCTAAGAGCGCGCAGGACCGCTTCAAGCCCAATCTGCTGCGACAGGCGGCCAGAAAAGCCACTGCGTCCCAACCTGCAAAAGTTCTCCTGAAGCTGGACAAGTCGCACAGATACACAATCTGATGCGGCCCTGAAGCAACCACCAAGGACCCGGGAGGCAGCTGATCCCAAATGCACCAAGGAAGATTAGGCGCTTAAAAGGATCTTGGAGAAGAAATCGGCTTTATAGAGACAGCATCAGGCTCACTAGAGGCTTCAAAGAACAACATAACTGAGCATATTAACTAGTCGTATGACAGTATCAGAAATTGCACTCAAGTACGCCCCCAAACATAACGCATTGCACACAGTCAAAATCGGTAAAATGCAGAAGATACAATCAGCGTGTTGAAAAATATTAACGAGACAGAAGAATTCTACCTACAACAAAGATGCAAAAGTGAAGCCTAAAACACAGGAACAAATTCAGCGAAGGCACTGCTTACTTGTCTACATTAAAAGATGTTTCACATGGGAGTCAAGAAAAAGAATAAATAGGATTGCCGGGAAGAGTGGAAGGAAACGAGGAATGGGTCCTCATTTACAAGAAAATATTTACACTCCGAATTCCAAAGAACTGCAACATTCCCATATATACACACTATGTACATATATATAAAGTACAGCATGAAATTAGAAGTTGGTCACGGAGTTTACTCGAGGCTCAGAACAAAATGACTAGCTAACTTGAGCTGTAGGTATCTAAAGCGTGCTTCTTCCGTACGGGCGAAGAAACACAGATGTGCTGATAGACAACTGGCATCCAAGGAGGAGTTTCTGCAGACGGCTCTACTCCGACGCAGCTCACCGACTGCCTGAGTGTCCCAACAGCAGATGCGCACGCGTGTGCAAAGTGTGACGCGGGCAGCGCGGAAGCCCAGACACAGGATGGGTGGCCCACGTCCATCATCACAGTGATCCTCAGAAGCCACTGGAATGCCTGACCTAGCTTAATATGTTAACTGGATCAGATGCGAACAGCACTCCCCCAAATAGCACCATTCACCGAAACAAAGATGGGCGCTCACGTAAAAACATTGGGACAGAAATCTTCAGCCGTAGTATCTCTTTGGGAAAGGACCTCAACCTTCCAGTCTGGGAGAATGGGGAGCCCTGGACTGCACTTCGGGACTCCGGTGCGCAGGACATCTCCGCCCCAAGGCTCACCTGACAATCAGAGGGGGGGTGGAGGGCTAGAACGAAAATTCTACATGCAACTCTGGGACGCTTTTTGTCCTGCCCTTTACAAGTTCCAACAAACTCACAGGGACACTTGCAGTGACCCTCAGGAGTTTCTATCAGTTGTGCCTCTCTGCAACTCTAGACTCTGTGGTCCGGTGTCTACACCTTTGCCTTTAGGGAAGCAGTGGCCCTCAAAGGTTGTAAGTGCTTTTTTCAGCTTTGGGCTGGAATAAACATCCACATCCACACACACAATTACACTGTGCTGAGAGTAAGTTCCTGCTAATTTATATACAGATGTAAAGACACTGGGGAAAATGTATCTGAAATTAAGCAGCAGAAAAAAAAAACTGCTTAAGACACCTTTTGAGCAAGTATAAAAGAAATACTTCAATAATACTTTTAGGATTCTGCTTTCTGACAGGAGCTGGGAAACCCCACTCAACTGCTCATATATTGTGCTAAAGAGGATTGTTAAACTTAAGGGACCTCTCCAGGACTTCGAGCAGCTCACGGAAATTCTCTTTCAGCACAGCTGACACTGAAAAGACTAACCTAATTTCATGATCAAAATCTTGATGCTCCGAGGGCACAGTGCTTTGAAGGGAGGGCCAAATGCTCAGCCAGGCCCCAAGGGCAGCGCAATGGGTGAGCAATCTCACTCAGACCTGACAGCTGAGCCTGGGTTGGGTACCGAGCTGCTGCTGAGATTTTATCTCCTGGCCAGGAGGACCTGCGTGCCTAAGGCCGCCCCATGCTGGCTGACTCCAGAAGAGAGCGTAGGTGTTCCACACAAACCCTGCTCGCCCGGGGCTGTGCTGCTGCTCTACAGCTCCACACCCACCTCACACTGTGGATCTTGCTGAAATGGACTCTGAGTCACAGGAGGCCTAAATTCTGACCCTCACTCTGGGAATACCAACCAACCCACCCACCCACCCACAAGCTGTTTTACGAAGCACAGAGCACACACAGGCCCGCTGTATCAAGACAGCTATTCCAGGCCGAGCACTGCATGGTGAATCCTAAGAGGTCAAGTGACGTTCAAGAATTCTCAGACTAGCACTACTTTAAATTAAAAGAAAAAAAAAGAAAAAGAAAAAACATACACACTAGAGAGAGTGGACAAGTCTTGAGTCTTTCTTCCTGATTGCCTTTAAAGGCGGAAAAGGGACAGACTTGGGACTGTCCTGCTCCGGCTCTCATCTGCCTGGGAGCAGGGAGAATTGTGTACGCTCAATGGGCGTCTCCACGGAAAAGCGGTGGCGTCCAATGCAGGCGGGACTGCGCTCGGACAACCAGGCGACTCTGTCGGGCCTGACCCAGGCTCCTCGTTGCCATACCTAAGCTCAGTGCCTGAGACAGAGGCCTAAACTGGGAACCGAAGGCGGCATCCACTGGGCAAAGAAGGATGAGAACAGAAATATCTCTCAATTTGTTCTCTTAGGCATCAAGAATAAATACATCAAGCGAAAACTTACAGTAAACTTAACGCAGCCAAACTCAGGCTGAGCGAAGACAAGGGGGAAGCCGCAGCTTTCAAGCAAGCATTCATCTCCCACATCCTGTGGGAGGTCTGAAGAGCAACAGAGAGAGAGAAGCCGAGGCGCTGCACCCGCCCAGCCGCCACCTGAGGCCGCTCCAGGAGAAGAGGCACGCGAGTGCACTTCCTGTTAGCGCGGCACCTTTTACTTTATATCCATGAGACCCTCATCCCTACAGCCTTTGACCAGGCTTATACAGTCTCGAGTTTTTAATAGTGCAACCTGTGCAAGCAAACAAAGAAAAAAAACCACCGAAGCAAAAACAAAGGCAAAAAGGAAGGAACCAAAGGAAAAAGAAAAACAAAACACCAATTGCCCGCTCACATGTTCTTATAAACATCTATTATAGGCGAAACAAAACTTATCCATATTATAGAATAGCGTCTATTCACATTTGTACATTACCATTTTTGGCTGCTTGAGATAAAATTCTACAAGGTCTTACAATAATTAAACAATATTCAAGTTACTGAGTAACAATAACAAATAAAAAACAGAAGCCTCAAGTGTTTCCTCACTGTCTAGATTATAACTCAAAGTATAACTTCCTTTTTCTATGAGTGACAAAGCAAATTAAGACAATGAAGTTTAAAAAATATATACTGTTTGCAAGAGGGAAGCATGAAACGTTCTTCTCACTGAAACGGCTTTAAGTTAAGGATATGTAATGAAAGCAGGCTTGCAGCACGTTTTGCAGCACACATTAGAATACTATTGATACGTTAAAAATCACCTTTAGGACTTTTTGATCACTAAGTGTGCACTCATGACCTGGACAGACCGGGCGGGAGTGGGGAGCCATGGGAAGAAATCTGAAGGGGAGAAGCAATATCCAGGTAGAAACATCTCAACACTATCAAAATGCAATAACCAGCGCTGTACACCCAGGCGTCTCTCTCCGCGTCTCAACTTCTGTGACTCTTGTGTGCGCATGCTCTCCGGACATGCACCAGTCAGAACAAAACTAGAAAAAAACCTGAATGCTTGATGTGCAACCTTTCATTTCATGCTTTAATAAATCTATTATTGAATAAGCTGGAGAAAAAACCAATATATATCCTATAGTTTAAAGATTCGAAACACATGCACCAGGATGACTCCTTGGAACGGATGGACGTACGGCGTTAACCCTGAGCACTGGGAAACAAAGGAAAGCGGTTAGGGAAGGCCAAGCGTCTCTACACCAATAGTGGTTTGTCCGCCGAGGCAGACTCACAGACTGACCGACACATCCGGCGCTTGCCCCCTCTGCTCGCCCGGAGAAAAGCGGATGGGAGGTGCCGTGGGCAGCGCAAGACAGGCAGGACCAGCGGCCCGCGGCGGCTCTTGAGCTGCTGCCTGCAGCTCTGTCCTGACTCCCGCCCGGAAGTAATGAGAGCACGACTGGAAAACACACATATATAATTCTTTGGAAAGGTCCCTGATTCGTATGCGAGGCGAAGCTGCCCTTTTACAGCACGCAGACGCCTCACGTCTGAGCCTGGCGGCTCTAGGCGCTGCTCAGGCTGGCGATGCTCTGCGGGTGCCGCTGCTGCCAGAGCTGCTTCTGCTGAACCGCTGAGCTGCTGAGACTGGTCTGAGGTCGCAAGAGATTTACAAGCGGAGACACACAGTTTGCTGGAATGATCAAACCTGCAATAAGACACCAAAATTAATGTGAAAGTGACGTCCAGGAGAAATGCATCTCCGGGATTTTTTGATGAAATAGTGAGATTCTCTAACTCTTACTCAGGCTACGCTGCAAACGTGGCTGGAAAACGGACCGAGAAACCACCTTATTTTATAGCTTTTCAGGGCCATGGAGAGTTTCCTACATCACTGTGAGCTCTGGCCCACCACTGGCTCAGAGGAGTGCATTCCATTGATCAGAAACAAAACATGGGAAAGCCCAATGCTACCTGCACCTCAGTCCCGCATAGCTCACCTACGATCCGCTGTCCGTCTTCCGTTCTGAGCCGGACTATCTGCATCTTCACATTGGTGCCACTGGCGGATGCCAAAACACCTTCCACTTTTGTCCAGACACTCAGTACTGAGCCACATAACACATAAGTAGCGTGCGGCAGCGAGGGCCCTATTTCACACACTAATCCCAGACTTGCTTTCTTACAGTTGCCACGCCTGAAATGAAAGGGCGCTGGTGAAATACACACACACGGAAGGTAACACATGTGCACACATACAGTGCCGCCACAGCGGCTTCCCAGGCTCTGCGAAGGGAAGCGTGGCAGCACACTTTCCCTGCAGGAGCTCCCTAGCTAACGGTGCTGTCGATGTACTGGGCAGCCAACGTTAAGAACATGACTGATCACTATGGTATTTCCTGGACCCTGAAGTTCCTGTAAAGTGCTAATTTTGCAGCCAGAGCAAAGGTACAGTGGATGGCACTTTGCCTCACATGAGGCATACCCAGCATCAATCCCAGGACACTGCAGGGTGCGGACCCAAAAGGGGGAGAAGGACCTAACTAATTTAATACTCATCGAAGCAATTATATCATTGTCCATCAGTTTAATGTGTTAGTTTATCAAATAATTTTACCAGTAATTTCTAGTTTTGTTTGTTTTTTGCCTGTTGGGTTGCAGTGTTGCTCTGGGGTTACTCCTGGTTCTGCACTCAGGAGTTACTCCTGATGGTGCTTGGGAACCCTATGGGATGCCGGGACCGAACCCGTGGCGTGCAAGCAAATGCCCTCTCTGCTGCACCACTGCTCCAGGCCCCAAGTAACTTCTACATTACTAAACAAACCACACTGCTTTTTAAAGAAGGCACATGGGCCAGAGATCAACCATGTGCCAGGCTGGACTCAATGCTGCTACAAGATCCCCAGCTCAGGCCCTGAGGGGCACCATGCTCTCAACCTACCCTGTCCTCCCGGTCCTGCACTCATTCAACGTTAGGGCTTGCTTCCTGACCACCATAAAGATAACACTGAAGGTCACCCGCTAAACGGTGACATTAAAAACTTCAATACACAATTTACTTTCAGTTCAGTAAATCCCCAAAGCATTCACTCAATGAATTGACTGGAGCGTCAGGAGCCCAAGAGACAGGACGGCCGGCTAAGGTGGCTGGTTGCCTTGCATGTAACCCCAAGCTAGACCCCAACACTGTACGAGGTCCCGGAAGCTAACAACGGGACACAGAGCAGAGTCAAGAGCAGCACGAGGTGTGACCCCACTACAGGTCACAATGATAAACAGGCAGTTTTTCTTGCAAAATACAAAACAAATGAAAAATTAAAAAAGCTGACTTGGGACACCAGGAAATTTTTTTTTTTATTGATCACACCTGGTGATTCAGGGGAATACTCCTGGCTCTGCACTCAGTAATTACTCCTGGAGGTGCTCAGGGGACCATATGGGATGCCGAGGATCGAACCGGGTTGGCCACATGCAAAGCAAACACCCTCTCTGCTGTGGTGTCGCTCTGGCCCACACACACCAGGAAAATTTTGTGTTGGTTTTGGCCACACTTGACAGTGCTCAGGGCTTATTCTTGGCTCTGTGCTCAGGGATCACCCTTGGCAATCTCTCTAGGGACCATACAGAAGGATGGAATAAAGGGTGGAGTGATAGTTGCAGCAGGGGGAAGGCGCTTTACCTTGCGAGGCCGAACCAGATTCCATCCCGGCATCCCATATGGTCTCCTTAGCACTGCCAGGGTAATTCCTGCGTGCAGAGCCAGGAAGTACCCCCTGAGCATACCCGACCCAAATTAAAGAGAGGAAAACAAAGAAGCAGAGGTCGAGTGCCAAGAGGGCGGGGAGGGCGCTGGCCTTGCTCTCACAGGCTACAGGGGTCAACCCTGGCTCCTGGCCGGCAGGAGTGAAGCCTGAGCAGCCATGAGCAGCTCTGAGAACAGCCAGGTGCAGCCACAAAACAAAAGCACTTCCCACCTCCACTTAAAAGGAAAGGGGGCAGGGACAGTAACAGTGCGTGCTGCAGGCTGGGAGACAGAGCACAGGGCTGTGTGGCTTGAGTCTACTGCCACAAGGTACCTCAAACACTCCCAGCACATATGATTCCACAAGCACAAATAAGCAATTAAAAACTTCACTTAAGGGGCAGGAGTGACAGCACAGCGGGTAGGGCATTTGCCTTGCACGCAGCTGACCCTGGTTGGATCCCCGGCATCCCATATGGTCCCCCGAGCACCGCCAGGAGTAACCCCTGAGCATTGCCGGGTGCGACCCAAAGAGAAAAAAAACTTCACTTAATGATTAATCAGCTCACGTAATACTCAGCCTACCGGGACCATAGCAGCAGCACAGGGCAAAGAGCCCCCGAGCAGGACAGCATGGAGAGCACCTGCCGCCTGACAGGGCCAACCAAGGCTCCATTCCCCGGCACCCCATGTGGTCCCCCAAAAACCCACCAGGAGAGATCCCAGAGTGCAGAATCGGAGTAGGACCTGAGTACAGCTGGGTTTGATGCAAAACAGCAAACAATAAAAAAGTCTCAGACAACTAAAAAGAAGTGTTTCTATGAATCTTGATTCCACTTAAGTAAATTTAAGAAGCACAAAAAAATACTGACCAGTAGGCATGCGCTGGAGTGTCTGCAGATGAATTATACTGATCTAGCCAGTGGACAAGAGCATCATCAGAGATGACCTAGGAAAGAGACAAAAGGCTCCGTGAAACAGGACTTTGAAGCCCGCGCCCACGTGGGGCCTCCACCCTGCTAAAGCAATCATCTCCACGAAGGAATCAGCACCGCTCATCTCTCACTGCAGCGGCCGCTGTTCCTAAGGTTGGTCACGTGAATCTGCCTCTGGGTTGAACTTTTCAAACAGTTATATTTGAACACTTTAACAAGCAAACATGAGTAGGAAGAAAGATGAGAAAAGTAGGGGCTGAAGCGACAGCACGGCGGGCACGCAGCAGACCCGGGTTCGATCCCCAGCAACCCGTATTGTCCCCAAGCACCACCAGGATTAACACCTGAGCATTGCTGGGTGTGACCCAAAAAAGAAAAGTAGTACTACTAATAAAAATAGTTAATTCACAGTAATGTTACACAGTAATGTTACAAAGAAGTCATATTCCATTTTGCTAGACCCTCACCAAATACATAGTGCATTAAAAAACAGAGTTATCTGAAAGGAATTAAAGCCTAGCATGTTTTTCCTACATATACATACATCTAAAAAATGTTTTTAAAAAAAGTAAACACTGAAAGCTTCCTTTTCTCATAACATAAAGTGGAGTTAGCTAACACCTTACATTTTTAGTGGCTGATAACAGCCACTGGGTATTTAATAAAGCTGACCACCTTTTCTAAAAAAAAGTTTCGGAGGAACCAAAAGAAAGGTGTGGGGCCGGAGCAAGAGCACAGCGGGGGGGGGCGTTTGCCTTGCACACTGCTGGCCTGTGTTCGATCCCTGGCATCCCCATATGGTCCCGAAGCACCGCCAGGGAGTAATTCCTGAGTGCAGAGCCAGGAGTAACCCCTGAGCATTGCCCAGTGTGACCCAAAAAAAGCAAAAAAAAAAAAAAAAAGAGAGAGAGAAAGAGAAAGGTGATGAAGTGATTTTATAAAAAGCACAAAGGTCGTAACGATTTCAATACTTTATTAAATATTCAGTGCAGAGATGAAAGTACCTTCTTATACTTCTTCTTCAGATCAGCGTAAATTTCTAACTTTAGTTGTTTCCCAGTATTAGGTCTATAAACCAAGAAAAGCTTCTTCTTAGGGTTCACTTCTTTAACCAAAATAGCAGTTTTCTTGTTATTTCTTATCTACAAAAAGAAAAGGTAAGAAAAGAAAAGAAAGGTAAGAAAACATAAGCTTTTGATACCGCACACTGTGATCTGCTGGTTTCTACAAGCACATCAGCCACGCGCGCCAAGCACACAGGAGCAGAGGCAGGCTCTCTCCCGCGGGCAGGCGCGCAGCTGGCCCCAGTGGAGGCTCTCGGGCTAAGATGGTGCTACAACAGCGAGCACAGAACTAACTCTCAATGTGTAAGGCCTCAGGGAAGCCCACAACCATTCCAAGGGCGGGGAGATGGCGCCAAGGAACCTTAAGTGTCTACTGGGCTTCGGACAGCAATTATCAATGGGACAAAGCCGGCCTGGAGTTGACCAACTGTTCTTCTGTCTGGGTCACACCCGGCGATGCTCAAGGGTTACTCCAGGCTCTGCACTCAGGGAATTATTCCTGGCACTGCTGGGGGACCATATGGGATGCCAGGGGATCAAACCCAGGTCGGCTCCATGCAAAGCAAATGCCCCTCCCGCTGTGCTATCACTGTGGCTCCACCGTTTTTTTTTTCTGGAGGGGCCCCAAACCCAGAGTGAGCTCAGGCTCAGGGGCCATGAGGTGCTGGGGACCAAACCCCAATCAGTCATGAACAAGGAAAACGCCTAGCCACGATCCTCTCTCAGTCCACAGATCGTGTAACTGAAGTCACAAGGCAAGCAGCCTCAGTGGCACATTACTTACTACCTGGTCCCAGGGTGTGACCCAAAGAGCAAAAAAAAAAAATGCCCTAGAGATGAAGGATGTGTAAGAGTCAATAAAATACTAAAAGTTGACATAAAACTATTGGAAAAAATGGGAGGATTTAAATGCAAATTACCCTGCAAGACTACGATTATGTAAGATTATACTGCATCATATTCTAAAATAAGAAGCTCACAATCAGTGAATGGGGCTCAGAGAGAAAGAGCACAGTAGGGAGGGCGTCTGCCTTGCGCGGGCCGATCGGGTTCAATCCCGGCATGCAGCCAACCCTGGTTTGTACCCGGCATCCCACATGGTCCCCTGGAGCACCACCAGGAGTGATTCCTGAGTGAAGAGCCAGGAGTAACCCCTGAGCATCGCTGGGTATGACCCCCAAAAAGCAAAATAAACAAGTCCACTGGGAGAAGCAAATACACCAAAACATACATTATCTGATTTGATGTGATCCTCATACAGTGTCTAGTATTAAACCACCTGAATTTTATTCTTAACTACAGAATGCAGATACTTTTTTTTTTTTTTTTTTTTTTTTGGGTAACACCCGGTAGTGTTCAGGGGTTTCTCCTGGCTCTACACACAGGAATCC
Organism: Cryptotis parvus; assembly: GCA_021461705.1. Taxonomy (NCBI): domain Eukaryota; kingdom Metazoa; phylum Chordata; class Mammalia; order Eulipotyphla; family Soricidae; genus Cryptotis; species Cryptotis parvus. Next base: position 10,673 of record JAJIBD010035271.1, read on the forward strand.
CTGGCGGTGCTCGAGCGACCATATGAGATGCCGCGGATCTAACCCTAGCCAGCACTGGCCGACCACGTGCAAGGCAAACGCCCTACCCGCTGGGCTATCGCCTCCGGCCCCCAGAGTACAGCTATTCTGGGGACTGAGCATCAGCACAGACAGGGAGCGTTGCCTTGCATGTAGCCAACCAAGCTTCGATCCCTGGCATCCCATATGGTGCCCTGAGCACTGCCAGGTATGATTCCTGAGGTGCAGAGTCCTGGCTAACCCCTGAACACTGCAAGTGTGGTTCCTAAAGCAAAAATAAATAAATCAACTTAAAAATCTAATTCCATGCGGGAGCACAGCATGCGGGACACCTACTTTGTATGTAGCTAACCTGGGTTCAACTTCAGCACTCTGCAAGTCCCATGAAACACACCAGGAGTGATCCCTGAGTACAGAGCCAAACACTGAGAAAGTCCCTGAGGGAAGTGCCAAACACTGCCGGATATGGTCCCAAAACCAAAATAAGAACAACAAAAGAAAAATTTTGGCATACTATAGTACGGACAGCATTTTTATAATCCTGTCCAGCCTGGAGGCGACATGAGGCTGATCAGTGTGACGGAAAAGCGTGCCCAGAGCAGTAACGACAGCTCCTAGAGGACACGTGGCCGTGTGACACGCCTTTTCGTGCTGGAGCGAGCTCAATGCACCCTGCTGACTCCCCCAAGCACCACCACGGGAGCCGGCAGAGCCCCTGCAGGTGTGACCCTACATTCCTCGCCTCGTAAACAAAACTGAAAATCACTGTACAGAGTAATTCATAAATTATTACAACATCCCTCATGTATTAAATTAAAATGCATATACATGGCCAAAACAGCAGTTATAACGCAGACAGTGACAGAAAATCCTAGAGCCAAACTGCCCATACGGAAATGAAGCAAATCTTACTTGCAAAGACAAGTAAAAGCCATCATCAGGGCCTGTCAGTTCAGCCCAAATCTTGGTGGCTTCCTCCCAAAGACATTCCCTCTCTCTACACTTATCTGTAAAAGAAAACAGAAAAGTCAGTTTCGGTCTCTTCCACTGATGTCTAATATAAAACCACTCTCTGCCACGCATGATTTCCGACTCACAGTGTATAGCTCGACGTGGCCTGAGGGTCGAGAGTACCCTGGCGTCAGAAACTTCTTCACGTCACTTTTCCTCACCTTTTCATCTCCAGACCCAAGATCTTAAACAAGAACAAAAAGCAGTATGTAAAAAAGAACTTCTAAGTACAGCAAAATACCTTAAAAACTCTTCTGCTCTGGATTCAACTCTGTCCCACACACAGATCCAAAGATCCCGTGTCGGAGCCAGAGCGATAGCCCAGTGGGTAGGGCATTTGCCTTGCACGAGGTCGGCCCATGCCGCCTAGGTTCGATCCCGGCATCCCATATGGTCCCCGAGCACCCCCCAGGAGTAATTCTTGAGTGCAGAGCCAAAGATCCGTGTAGGGGCCGGAGCGATAGCCCAGCGGTAGGGGCGTTTGCCTTGCACGCAGCCAGCCTGTGCCGGCCTGGGTTCGATCCCGGCATCCCATATGGTCCCCCAGCACCGCCAGGCGGAGTAATTTCTGAGTGCAGAGCCAGGAGTAGCTCCTGAGCGTGCTTGGGTGTGACCCAAAAAAAGCAAAAAAAAAAAAAAAAAAAAAACAAAGATCCCGTGTAGACCGTGGAAGGAAGGCAAGTGAGGGGCCGGGCGTAGCCTCAAGCCAAGGGAAACCCACGTGCAATCCCCAATCTGCCCACTTACCTAAGATTCCCATGTCATATCTTCCATTTTTTTTGGCATTTTGAACAACTGCAGTAAGCGTGTCTGCAAAATACTGAAATAACGCATTCTGTTGATGCACCTCCATGCCCAAAATTCTATTTAAGAATTTCCCAATGTTGTTGTAATCTGCAATGATAAGGTCACACTTGGGACTTTACACATTCAAACGATTCACGTTATCTTTCTCTGGTTTTCTATCACAATCCCAGCAAAGCTAGAGCAAATAAAACAAAGGTGAACTTTTATCCTCTTGAACTCTAGCACTCAGCACAATCACAGCACATCCTCGAAAGCTATTCAGTGGGGTCTCGGCAGTATCTCAAATTGTTGCAGTTTATGTCCCTGCATCCCAAAGCTCTGAATTCTGTATCTGGTACTAGCAGCTAGGGCCTTAATACCCCCCACAGCAAAGCTGTGTACTGTCTAGTGGCCTGTTAGCCATCAGGGCTGACACTGCTCAGACCCATACTTGGACAGGTTTTGTTTTGTTGTTGTATCCCAAGTGGAATTCTTTTTTTTGTTTTTTGGCTTTTTTGGGTCACACCGGCGATGCTCAGGGGTTACTCCTGGCTCTGCACTCAGGAATTACTCCTGGGCGGTGCTCAGGGACCATATGAAATACCGGGGATCGAACACGGGCCAGAATAGGCCGGCCGCGTGCAAGGCAAATGCCCTACCCGTTGGGCTATCGCTGCGGCCCCCAAGTGAAATTCTAAGGAGGCTGAGGGCCCCCTGCACAGTCTCAGCGAACTTGGCCAAGGGTTCAAAGCCAGGGCTCCACGGTGCTCGGACTCACGCTCTTTTTTCTTTTTGGGTCACATCCGCAATGCTCAGGGGTTCCTCCTGGCTCTGTACTCAGGAATTACTCCTGGCGGTGCCTGGGGATCATATGGGATGCCGGGATCGCACCTGGGTTGGCAGCGTGTGAGGCAAACGCCCTCCCGCTGTGCTCTGGCTCTAGCCCAGGCTCCCGCTGTGCAGCGCTGGAGTAGTGGTACCAGAACGGGAACCAGGGTCAGGTGCATCAGGGGCGCATTGCCTTGGCGCCTTCACCAGAGACTCCATGTTGTGTGAATATTCCCAACAGCATGCACAAGTCCCCAACTCTGGCACCCAGCCCTGCCCAGTCCACTGAGTGACAAAGAATATAGTCCTGGTGACCACGCCAAGCCCTGCGGAAGTGGTCCCTATTTTGGAGGGAGGGGGGAAACTAGGGTTAGAAAGACGGTCCCCGGGGCACTAATGGGAATGATCCCTAAGCATCCCACTAAGAGAAGGCCCTGAGCACCACTGGAGTGTGGCTCCAACAGCAAAATAAACAAAGTATATTCACGGGAGGGGTCAGAGCAACAGAAAAGCAGGTTAGACACTTGTCTTTGCATACCGTCGGCCCCTGTTTTGAGCACCTGCACGTCAGAGGTCCCCGGCACCTGCCAGGAATGATCTCTGAGCATAGAACCAGGAGCTAAGCACAGCTGAGAGGGGCCCAAATGGAGAGCAAGAAAAATTCACAAAAAACTGACTCGCAAAATAAATTTTAATTGAGTTGCAAAATGTGTTTTAATAACATCTATTTATATGTACAAAGATATACTACCAAAAAAAAAAAAAAAAGATATACTACCTTTTATCCAGAGTAAGAATTCCAGAGCGATCTTCTACATTTATGAGACCAACTCCTATAAGGCCTTGTCGAACATCTATTAAGAAATTTATGAAAATTTATGAAGCCAAAAATTCACCGAGCTTTTGTCTGCTCCCTGACTGAGCAAACTAGATCAGGTTCTAGTGACAATACAGCCTACATCGCTTTCAGAGCAAACAGCTAAATTAAAAGGACCACAGTCCTCAAAGATGAGCACCATCAAAATCTCATTATAAAGACATTTTTACCATTTCATTAAAAGAGATGACCTTTGTCATAGCAACCATTTGGAGTTAAGATATTTCTGTAAGAAAATGAAGGGGGAGAGAGAGAGAAAAGAGATAAAGAACCTGCCATAGAGGCAGGCTAGGGAGGGGGAGGGAAGTGGGGACATTGGTGATGGGAAATGGGCACTGGTGTAGGGAGGGGGCTGGAACACTGAAACTCAAACATGAACATCTTTGTAATTGTGTATCTCACGGTGGCATAATAAAATATTTTATATTTAAAAAAAAAAGTTCACTTCAGTTCCTCTTTGACACAGAAAAAAGAATCGTGGATACACAGTTGTCACCCACGGACTCTAAAACATTTGGACCATATAACTAAGCAGAATAATCTACCTGTCTCAACAAGTTGTGAAAAAGATAGCATCTGAGATCAGCTCAAAGGGTTAAAGAGTTGGGTTTAATCACTGGCATCCCAGTTACGATCTGAGCACTACTGTGTGCCCCTTTGAAAGACTAAGCGATGTGGGTGGGGTCAGGGGGCATGGCTCAGGTGGGGAGAGCACAGCCCAATTCCCGGGGCCATAGAGCCCCTGTCCCAGCACCACGGGGGTGAGCACGGCCGGCCCGAGAGGCAGTGCATCACTGGCACTAAGGCAGAACTCTTTCATTTTTGCTTTTTGGGTCACACCCGGCAATGCTCAGGAGTTCCTCCTGGCTCTGCACTCAGGAATTACTCCTGGCGGCGCCGGGGACCATATGGGAAGCGGGGATTGGACCTAGGTTGGCCACGTGCAAGGCCAATGCCCTCCCCGCTGGACTATCACTCCGCACCTCCCGGGTTTGTTTTTTAACTAACGCAGAACTCTAAGAACCATACCACCAAGCCAATCACTGCCTGGGGTGGTCCACAGGTACCAGCGTGCACCGCTGGGTACACACTGCATTAAAAAACAAAACAGGAAAAAATAAATAAATTAAAAAAAAAAAAAAAAAACAGGGCAGGCGATGAGGCTTAAAGGGGTTCTGTCCCTGACACTCTGACCCTCAGCACCACAGAGCAAGGTACTGAGCATGGAGCTAGGAGTATTAGCAAGGAGAAGGTGGGGGTAAACAGGGCAACATGGTCAGGTTCGGCCATTCTAGTTCTGGTCAGTTAAATGCCACCAAAGACCACCAGTTCTCTTCGGGTATTTCCTTCGGACCTGAGGACACTCACAGGAAGTGTTCGTTCTACTGTATGTTTCAAATACCCTGAGTCAGTTTATTTTTTTTCAAGTACAATAAACCTGCTGAGCGAGTCAATTCAGGCTAACGTTCAAAAGAAACTAGAAACTAGAACAACACAATGTAGATTTCCCTGCCTCCTTGCGGTACTTGTGCTCGAAGCTCCCAAGTTACCTTTAAAGAATTCACCAGGATAGTCTGGGGGTGGTGAGACCATAGGAGAATCTAGGTTGACAATGGATTTCATGACAATTTCTAAAAAGCATTTCTTCCATACTGTAACAAAACACAAAAACGTTTCCCAGTTAGAAGAGATGGATGGATACTGTTCAACCACATGACCAACCAACATATTAGAACAGCGGGGAGGGTATCTGCAGTCTATCCGGTTCGATTCCCAAAATTCCACATGGCCTCCAAGCACCGCCAGAATAATTCCTGAGTGCAGAGCCAGGAATAACTCATGAGCATCACTGTTACCCAAAAAGACCGGGACAGGTACTGATGGACGGACACACACAGACACACGGACACACAGACACAGACCCTCCCCCACTACTAAAGTATCAAAAACAGCGAATAGTACAACAGGTAGGGTGTTTGCCTTACACACAACTGACCCAGGTTCGGTCCCTGGATCCCACACAATCCCCCAAGCACCACCAAAACTAATTCTTGAGTGCAGAGCCAGGAGTAACCCAAATATCACTGGGTATGGACCAGGAATTAACAAAAATAGAAATGATTGGCCCATCACCTCTGGGGGTCCCGGAAGCAGCGGGATGAGACTCGCCCACCACACTAGCCACACTAGTCACCTTCGCTGTCCAGACCCTGCAACATAATCAGCCCACCCGGGAGGGGATGCTACCTCAAGACCAGATTAACAGAGCAAAACGAGTTGGAGCCCAGGTAGGCTGCTCCCAGAAGCGGGAATCACCGGGAATTCGTCAGATGGAGGCGGGGCCGGCCCTTCCCCCTCCATTTTGGCCGGAGTCTGGTGGCCCCGCCCAGGAGCTGCCCTGGGGCAACCAGTCATAGCATGAAGAGCCTCACAAGCTTCTGGGAAAGCTGGAACTCCGCTCTCCCCAGGCCCAGCTGACCATGGGGCTCCCAGGAGGACAGATGGGTTTTGGGTGTTGGTCCATCACCTCTGGGGGTCCCGGAAGCAGCCGGATGAGACTCGCGCCCACCACACTAGCCGCCACCTTCGCTGTCCAGATGCTGATCATGAGGCCCCTAAGTCGCGGCCGCGCGGGTCCATCAAACTAGTGGAAACAGTTATGTCCTTTAATGTACTGCATTCTACGATGTGTAGGAAAGTTTGGCGGAAGGGAGAGAGAGAGAGAGGGAGAGAAAAGACATACAGAACCCGCCAAGTAGTTGAGGTGTGGGAGGGGGGAGGGAGGGGGGGACATTGGTGATGGGGAGATGGGTTCGGGTGGCGGGATGGGTGTTGGAACACTGTAGAACCAAAACTCTACATGAGCATCTTGCAATTGTATGTCTAAAAGTGGTGCAATAAAATTTGAAAAAATAATAAAAATAAAACAACAAAAAAAAGGAATGATTTTTTTATTTTTTTCTTTTTTTTTTTTTTTTTTTTTTTGCTTTTTTGGGTCATACCCGGTGACGCTCAGGAGTTATTCCCTGGCTCTGCACTCAGGAATTACTCCTGGCAGTGCTCAGGGGACCATATGGGATGCCGGGGATCGAACCTGGGCGCTGGCACAGGCCGGCCGCGTGCAGACAAACGCCCTACCCACTGGGCTATCACTCCGGCCCCGGAATGATTTTTTTTTAAACGAATGGACTTAATTATTTTTATGCACACACATAGTTTTCAACGGCCCTACACACTAAGGAAGAGTTTCACTAATTTCACTGACTTCTGGGAACTTGATTCATGCACATTCAGGATACTCGTATTTTCTAACAGAATAAAAACAAATGGCTTGGCACACAAGGCCTGGGCGCACGTGCTGACTGAGCCCCTGTGGCCGAGCACGTGTGGTGCCCGCATCTCCCCTCTCGAGCTGTGTACTCTCTCACTTTCCCTCCTCCTTCCCTTTCCTAAAACCTTCTCAATAAAACCTGTTTTACCTAAAAAATAATAAATAAATAAAAAACGGCTGATTGTGTATTTGATCATCAGAAAGCCATCCGTCAGGTGACGTCCCCAGGCAGCTACGGGGTCAGAGAGTGTGCGGGCCAGTGGGCGTGTGGCGTCCCCAGGCAGCTACGGGGCCAGAGAGTGTGTGGGCCAGCGGGCGTGTGGACGTCCCCAGGCAGCTACGGGGTCAGAGAGAGTATGGGGGGCCAGTGGGGCGTGTGACATCCCCAGGCAGCTACGGGGCCATAGAGTGTGCGGGCCAGCGGGCGTGTGACGTCCCCAGGCAGCTACGGGGACAGAGAGTGTGCGGGCCAGCGGGGCGTGTGACATCCCCAGGCAGCTACGGGGTCAGAGAGTGTGCGGGCCAGTGGGCGTGGTGACATCCCCAGGCAGCTACGGGGCCAAGAGAGTGTGTGGGCCAAGCGGGCGTGTGACGTCCCCAAGGCAGCTACGGGGCCAGAGAGTGTGCGGGCCAGCGGGCGTGTGACGTCCCCAGGCAGCTACGGGGCCAGAGAGGTGTGCGGGCCAGCGGGCGGTGTGACGTCCCCAGGCAGCTACAGGGTCAGAGTGTGAGGGGCCAGCGGGCGTGTGACATCCCCAGGCAGCTACGGGGTCAGAGAGTGTGCGGGCCAGTGGGCGTGTGACATCCCCAGGCAGCTACGGGGCCAGAGAGTGTGTGGGCCAGCGGGCGAGTGACGTCCCAAGGCAGCTACGGGGCCAGAGAGTTATGCGGGCCAGCGGGCGTGTGGACGTCCCCAGGCAGCTACGGGGCCAGAGAGTGTGCGGGCCAGCGGGCGTGTGACGTCCCCAGGCAGCTACGGGGCCAGAGGGGTGTGCGGGCCAGCGGGCGTGTGACGTCCCCAGGCAGCTACGGGGCCAGAGAGTGTGCCGGGCCAGCGGGCGTGTGACGTCCCCAGGCAGCTACGGGGCCAGAGTGTAAGGCGGGCCAGCGGGCGTGTGGACGTCCCCAGGCAGCTACGGGGCCAGAGAGTGTGCGGGCCAGCGGGCGTGTGGACGTCCCCAGGCAGCTACGGGGCCAGAGAGTGTGCGGGCCAGTGGACGTGTGACATCCCCAGGCAGCTACGGGGCCAGAGAGTGTGTGGGCCAGCGGGCGAGTGGCGTCCCAAGGCAGCTACGGGGTCAGAGAGTGTGCGGGGCCAGTGGGCGTGTGACATCCCCAGGCAGCTACGGGGCCAGAGAGTGTGTGGGCCAGCGGGCGAGTGACGTCCCAAGGCAGCTACGGGGCCAGAGAGTGCGGGCCAGCGGGCGTGTGGCGTCCCCAGGCAGCTACGGGGCCAGAGAGTGTGCGGGCCAGCGGGCGTGTGGCGTCCCAGGCAGCTACGGGGCCAGAGAGAGTGCGGGCCAGCGGGCGTGTGACGTCCCCAGGCAGCTACAGGGTCAGAGTGTGAGGGGCCAGCGGGCGGTGTGACATCCCCAGGCAGCTACGGGGTCAGAGAGTGTGCGGGCCAGTGGGCGTGTGACATCCCCAGGCAGCTACGGGGCCAGAGAGTGTGTGGGCCAGCGGGCGAGTGGCGTCCCAAGGCAGCTACGGGGCCAGAGAGTGTGCGGGCCAGCGGGCGTGTGACGTCCCCAGGCAGCTACGGGGCCAGAGAAGTGTGCGGGCCAGCAGGCGTGTGACATCCCCCAGGCAGCTACCGGGGCCAGAGAGTGTGCGGGCCAGTGGGCATGCAGGCCAGCAAGGGCGCCTCCCCGCTTCCTTCCAGCAACCTGCAGGGACGTATTGTCTGAGTTCGGGGAAAGGGACGCTGGCACTGCCGGGTGCCGGCATTAGTCTGGAGTACTCACGACACACCCAGTAGCGAGCACGAGGCTGGCAAGACCCTGCAAGAGGTACCTTGTTATCAAAGTTGAACCTGCTCAAGTCTCTCGACTCGGTTGCTCTTCTGTCACCGTGCGTCAGTGCCCCCTGCAAACATAAGCAATTTCCAATCAGGACACGAAAGACTCATCACCACCGCAGACAAGCAGCTTGTTCATCTGTGGCACCCTGTATGATCACCTGACCACTCCACAAGTGATCCCTGAATACAGAGCCAGTAGTGGCCCTGAGCACGGCCATGTAGGGTCCACGAAGAAAGACTGGTCACACCTACCCTCTACACACACCCAAACAACTCAAAATCTTACCAAACTCTCCAGTCTCTTAGCAACAATAGATGCGAATCTTTGCTCTCCCGCCAACTCCGAAATTAGAAAGACATATTCAGGAGCAGTGACCTGGATTTGATCGGTGAGTTCGACCTGTAACAGTATGTGGGGGGGGGGGGGAGCAATTACTGGCTAGTTTCCCTCAAATGCGCCCACATATGACCTCCGAAACATTGGCAAACCTAAAGGGAAAACAAACTGATGATGCATCGACCCGCATAAATGTCAGATTGGCGGCTGGAGAAACGCATGCTGGAGAGCGAGTTCGCCTGCAAGTGCAGATGCCAGGTCAGATCCAGTCCCCGATGGCCCCTAAGCACTGCCAAGGGGACCACATGGGGGGGCCGGATCGAGCCCGAGTCAGCTGCGAGAAGGCAAACATCCTACTTGCTCCAGCCCCATAGCTGCGTGTGCCTCCACTGAAGGAAAGTACAGTGCTCTCTTGTTTTTTCCGTGCCGATAGTCAAATCTAGGCCCTAAAAATCTGAGTAGGTGCTCTAGCTCTGTTGCACTTCCCAGGCCCATATACATGCGAATGTTAAGATGCCTGACTTTAAATAGCTTTGTTCTGCTCGTGGTTCCCACAATGATTACCAGCCAGGAGTTAAGGAAACTTCGGTGTAGGAACCTACCGAACTGTTGAATGGCTCTATCAGCACTCCAGGGCAATTCTAAAGTCATGTGGACTCTTCGCCTTTGGTTTTTAGCTCTCCGATCTGCTTGTAAGGAAATACCTGAGCTGGCAGCTTCCGAGATGATGGCAATATTCTGTAACAAACCGTGAAAGAAGAAAAAAATCACTTTTACACAAAGACTGAAGGAACAGCCCAAATCAACTTTCATCAGACCACAATCTACCAATTCCTACGCTTGCATCTTGATCGCAGATACCAAGTCCAAGGAAACACATCGGAAACACACAGCTGCGCAGGATTTAACAGATGGTTTCCCTCACCCTAGCAGCTGGCCTGCTCCAGGAAAAGCTTACTCCGACGTCCCTACCAGCTGAAACCACAGATATACATCCTTGGCCCCAGGTTGAGTCTAGACTTAACAGGAGGCGGCATCTGGGGTTCAAGCCACACGCAGATGGCGCTAAGCCCCGTCAGCAAAGACCGCGGGGGCAGAGGCAGGAGCAGACCCTGTGCGCTGCCAGGTGAGACCCGAACCCCCCGTGAATAACCTGCTGGCATTCATCACTGTCACCAAAAAATACACCAGAAAGACATACCTTCTCTCCATCCATGAATCTCTGTTTTTCTGTGATATTAAGTATCTCCACAGGGACATCGATCTCGGATCTTGACTCATACGAAATGCTCCCGTCATCGTTGCTGACAACCCTGCCCTTGCGGCCAGTCATCTGAAACCAAACCACCCAATCAAGCGTGTGCGTTACACGGCCGCAGCACTGTCTCACTGTCTTCCCATTGTTCATCGATTTGCTCGGAGTGGGCACTAGTAACATCTCCATTAGTCCTGTCACAACCAGTGCACCCCAAGGGCATCTACTTGCTCCAGGGACAGGAGGAGCCCGAAACCATTCTTCAGGTTATGGAACTGAGGTCCATAATAGTTACTAGTCTTTGGCATAAAAATGAAATAAAACACGGTAGCTTGCCGGGCTTTGCCGTGTAGGTGGTACAGTCTCAGTAGAGAGGCTCTCAACCCGAGCATTCACTGATGAAACTTAAAGGGGGAAGATCAGGTTTTCTCCTGGATGGAGCTCTGAGGGACTATGGAGTCTGGATGCTGAGAATGACTACATGCCACAGTCATCTGAAACCAAACCACCCAATCAAGCGTGTGTGTTACATGGCGGCGCCACAGCTGCCGCTACCCAGGACTCTGCAATCGTCCCCCAGGCTCGAGGTTCAGACGTCAGCAGGAAGTACACACTCAGAGGGAAGGGAAGGCTCGAGGTGTGCTTGGGGATAAGGCGCCGACCCACAGTGGATGGATGACCTGCCCATGTGACCCCCTGAGCTCTAGAGGAGCAGGGGCCTGTTCAGGGCGTCACATGTGAGGCTCCGGCCCCCTATAAAATGAACCGGCAAATACTATAAAGAGACACAGGCCCGCCAAGTGCTGTTTACCTCAGCAACGTTCTCGGGCCCACCAAGTTCGTCAATGAGCTCGTCCAGGGTGTTGGGTGGGAGGTCTTCAGCTAATTTTTCTAGCTTATCAAGGAGGTCTTTCTTCATCTGCTGGGCCCGTTCCACAGCATCCTGACTTGTTATAAGGCTACTGTTACTGTTGGTGTTACTGTTAGCTAAATAAAATGCGTTTGTTAAAATCAGTATGGTTTATAAAGTAGTTTTAAAGATTTTCACAGGAAAGCAAGCCTGGATACCTGGTGCACTGTTGAGAGCAGGGGAAATAACGGGTGTGGATGAAAAACTGGGACGCTTGGACCCCAGACCTGATGCTAATAAGGCACTTTGAATAGAATCGGGTCGATGCTCTTCCTTTTTTTCTTATCTTTATTTTTCTTATGGTCTTTTCTGATTAACCAGGGATCTGCAAGTGAAAGAGAGACATCAAATCACTTCTTAAAATAGAGACAGGGTATAAGTCACTTGATTTCCATGCCGCTGCCCGGGTTCAGTTCCCAGCACTACATACAGTCATTTTGAAACCGGACCAGGGAACCGCGGAGTCCCCAGGGCACGGTCAGGAGACCCGAACAGCCAGAACAGCCCGAGAAGTGCAAGGCCGGGGTCAAGGCAAGAATGAGACATAATCATACTCGCCTTTTTCTTTTTTTTTGCTCTTTGGGTCACTCCCTGGCGATACTCCAGGGTTACTTGGCTCTGTGCTCAGGGAATTACTCCTGGCGGTGCTCGCGGACCATATGGGATGCCGGGGATCGAACCTGGGTCGGCAGTATGCAAGACAAACGCCCTACCGCTGGACTATCACTCTGGCCCCATACTCATCTTTCAAAACAGACGCAGAGGTGAAGAATGATCACTAAAAGAAAGTGGGCGGGGGCCAGAGTGATAGTCCAGCAGGTAGGGTGTTTGCCTTACAAGTGGTCGGACCCAGGTTCAATCCTGGTCATCCCAAATGGTCCTCTGAGCACCGCA
>JAJIBD010035272.1:0-32728 GCA_021461705.1 Cryptotis parvus
CGAGAGAGTCCCTGGGAGGTAGAAACAAATTCTGGCAACCATGCTTGTGTCCAGGACCCTGTCAAGCATTACATTTTCAAGGACAACAACTGGAAAATGGTCACTGGCATTTCTGCAGTTGTAGGAGATTCTCTAGAAAGATGGCTTTAAAATCAGGATAATTCTCTACCTGTGGTGTCTTGTCGACAACATACATCAAGGTCTTAAAACGACATTCACTTATTATAACTAAGAGGAAGAAAGCCAATCCTAGATAACTGGAGTCTTCTAGCACTGGGCTAGAACCACATGAGGGTCACAGAGCGAGATGGTTGGGGCACACAAGCTGGGGTGTTCCCAGATTGGGTTTCTTAACTCTCCGCAGGCTCAGGTGTGATTCCAGAAAAGTGTTTACCTTGTCAACCCCAATAACCTCTTGTGTTAAAAAGGGGTGGGGAATAAGAGCAGTGCCTCTGACAGAGAGCTGTGAAATTACCCAAGATAATGTCTGTAATGTTGTTTAGGAAAGTGGCTGGCACCCCTTAGGGCTGCGATCGAAAAAGAGCTGCGTGGAGCTCATGGTAAAGTATGTGCTTCACATACATATCCTCTATGAAGCCCTGGATCATGGTAGAGTGTGTGCTTCACACACATCTCCTCTATGAAGCCCTGGATCATGGTAGAAATCGTGCTCCACATACATATCCTGTATGAAGCTCTATATCATGTACAGTATGTGCTTCACATAATATCCTATATGAAACCCTGGATCATGGTAGAGTATGTGCTCCACATATATATCCTGTATGAAGCTCTATATCATGTAGAGTATGTGCTTCACATACATATCCTGTATGAAGCCCTGGATCATGGTAGAGTGTGTGCTTCACATACATATCTTGTATGAAGCCTGGATCATGGTAAAGTATGTACTTCACATACATATACTGTATGAAGCCCTGGATCATGGTAGAGTACGTGCTCCACATACATATCCTGTATGAAGCTCTATATCATGTAGAGTATGTGCTTCACATACATATCCTCTATGAAGCCCTGGATCATGGTAGAGTATGTGCTCCACATACATATCCTGTATGAAGCCCTGGATCATGGTAGAGTATGTGCTCCACATACATATCCTGTATGAAGCCTGGATCATGGTAAAGTATGTACTTCACATACATATACTGTATGAAACCCTGGATCATGGTAGAGTACGTGCTCCACATACATATCCTGTATGAAGCTCTTTATCATGGTAGAGAATGTGCTCCACATACATATCCTGTATGAAGCTCTATATCATGTAGAGTATGTGCTTCACATACATATCCTGTATGAAGCCCTGGATCATGGTAGAGTGTGTGCTTCACATACATATCCTCTATGAAGCCCTGGATCATGGTAGAGTACGTGCTCCACATACATATCCTGTATGAAGCTCTATATCATGTAGAGTATGTGCTCCACATACATATCCTCTATGAAACCCTGGATCATGGTAGAGTATGTGCTCCACATATATATCCTGTATGAAGCTCTATATCATGTAGAGTATGTGCTTCACATACATATCCTGTATGAAGCTCTATATCATGTAGAATGCGTGCTCCACATACATATCCTGTATGAAGCCCTGGATCATGGTAGAGTATGTGCTCCACATATATATCCTCTATGAAGCTCTATATCATGTACAGTATGTGCTTCACATACATATCCTGTATGAAGCTCTATATCATGTAGAGTATGTGCTTCACATACATATCCTCTATGAAGCCCTGGATCATGGTAGAGTATGTGCTTCACATATCCTGTATGAAGCCCTGGTTCCACTCCCACACTGAAGGAGAACAAAATACTAATCTCAGTTTACTTATTTTAAGGCAGATATCAGAACATAAATTAATGGCTAAAAGCCAGTAAGGCAGTTTTCATTTTCTACATATATCCAAACCGTGTTTTAGCTAAAAAAGACCTTTTCAGTTCACAAAGCAGTTATGGTAACATACTTAATACTTAATGCGTCATCTCAGTTCATCGTTCTAGAAACAAATACTATCTACATTTCAAATTCTTTTTTTTTTGTTTTGTTTTGTTTTTGAGCCATACCTGGCAGTGCTCAAGGGCTGTCTCCTAGGTCTGTAATCAGGGGACCACTCTGGCAGTGTTTGGCGAACCATATGGGATGCTGGCAATTGAATCCAGGTAGTCTATGTGCAAGGCAAGTGACCTACCCATTGTACTATTATTCCAGCCCCATACACTTCAGATTCTTGACCAAAAGTGCTACTTTATGCTATTTTTTCTTAACTAGAAAGTAGGACAGTAATAAAGTTGCAATAGTAAAAGAACACAAAAAATAGATTTAGATGATTCATCCTTACATTTTTAAATTGTTTTCTATGATCAAAGAGTCAAAAATCAAAAAACACCAAAATTTTTACTTCATATAAACTAATTTTAATAAGTTTTGCTGTTGTTTCTTGAAAGACATTTCAGAGTTTTTAGTGCATAAGTCTTGTACCACTCTTTTTTCCTGAGGAATTTTATCCCTTTTGATAATAACATAAATAGAATTGCTCTTATTATTTTATAACCATTATCAATGCTTATAATATCCAGAGGAAGAGCTATTTCTTTAAATTAAAATTCTTTAAAGTTCTTTAATCTACCTTTGGTAGATTTAAATTAATAAAGACTATTGGTTTTGGTTGGATACACCTGAAGTACTTTTCTGTTATCACTTCAATAAAATTATTTTCTCATTTGACATAGAAGATCTGGTCAAGAGCAAGCTAGATAAAAGGAGGGATTCTTTTCTCCAAGTTCTCGATGACCGAAAGGCTATATTCACAGTTCAAGTTACTTGAATTTGCATGCTGAACTCTGTCATCTACTTACTAGCAATATGATTCTAAAAATTACTTATCCTCTCAAAATTTTAGCTTATGTCTTTTATAAAGTTCAGATTGCACCTACATCATTGTATATTTTAGTATCACTTGATCATCTGAATCCCGTTATTCATCAATTTGTTCAAGGGGCGCCAGTAACATTTCCATTGGACCCTATCACGTGCCAATGTAGCCCAATGGCGTCTGGTTGATTCAGGAATATGAAGAGCCTCAAACTGTTCCTTCAGGGTCTTGACAAGGAAGTCTGACCTTCTTGTAGGTGGGTGGCCACATGATCTTTTGACATCCCATGGGATCCAGTTGGTAACAGCTCTAGTCCAGCGGTTGTCTCCAAATCGCATTACATGTCCAGCCCATCTGATTTTCGATGCCTTGGCAAACGAGACAGCGTCCCTGATTCTGGAATAGCGATGGAGGTCAGAACTCCGATTCCTTCTCTCACTTGAGTGAGGCGTGATATTCCAAGCATAGCTCTTTTGATTCCTCTCTAGGAGACGGCAAATAGCATTCTCATCCTGCTTTCATAGGGCCCAGGTCTCTGAGGCATGTTAATGCAGGGAGAATGGAGGAGTCAAAGAGATGTGCCCAGAGCCGGAGGTTCTTTGTCCTTTTAGCTATTTCTTCGATGCCTTTGAAGGCATTCCATGCCGCTCTCTTCCTCCTGCTCAGTTCAGGTTTTAGGTCATTCATCATGTTGACTTCTTGACCTAGGTACACATAACTGCTGCATTCAGAGATGTTTGTTCCATTGAGAGTGAATGGGGCCTCTGGAACTAGTTCATTTTTCATAAACATAGTTTTCTTTAGATTCAGCTGTAAACCTATCTTTCCACATTCTCGGTCGAAGTCAGCCAGCATTTGTGCCACTTGGCTAATGTTTGGTGTTATTAGAACGATGTCATCAGCGAAATGGAGGTGGTGTAGTTGCCGACCATCTATCTTCACTCCCATTCCTTCCCATTCTAATTGTTGCATGATGTTCACGAGGGTAGCACTGAAGAGTTTTGTTGAAATGGTATCACCCTGTCGAACCCCTCTTTGACATCAATGGTCACTTCCTTGTAGAATGGTGAGATCCTGGTGGTGAATCCATAATGGTCACTTCCTTGTAGAATGGTGAGATCCTGGTGGTGAATCCGTAATACAGCTCACAAAGGATCTTGATGTATTGGGTTTGAACATCCTGTTTGGCTAGGGCTTCGATGACCACTTCAGTCTCCACAGAATCAAAGGCTTTCTGTAAATCAATGAACATGAGACAGAGCGGCATCTTGTACTCCTCTACAAACCTCATTGAGCTTGGTTACTGTGTGGATATGGTTGATTGTGCTGAATCCTTTCCGGAAACCTGCTTGCTCGCATGGTTGTCCTTCATCTAGTGTTCTGCCAATCCTGTTCAGGATGACTCGTGTATACAGCTTGTAGATGACGGACAACAGGAAGATGGGGTGATAGTTGCCGATGTCATGATTGTCTCCCTTCTTGAACAGTAGAACTGTCCTGCTGGTTTTCCATTGGGAGGGCACCTTGCATTCGGACAGGTAGTGTGTGAAGAGCCGAGCTAGTGTAGTGATGAGTACCGACAGCAGATTCTTCAGGTGTTCGGTTCTGACTTTTGTCTGGGCCTGGTGCTGTTCCCCTTATTTACTGACAAAATGGCATGTCGGATTTCAGAAGGGAGAACATTGGGAATGACATATCTATCCTGTGGAATTTGGTATGTGGGCAGGTGGATGTGGCTATAAAAGAGATTTGAGTAGAAGTCCTGGATAATCTTCTCCATTGCCTTTCTGGAAGATATGATAGATCCATCAGGGTGTCGGAGGTTTTATAGTTGGCAAAAGGACAGGCAGGCGGTGCGAATGCTTTTCCCGGCTTCTGCTGCATCTTCCAGTATTTCTGCTCTTCTGTCATCCGGCTCTCTCCTAGCTCAGCTGACCATGAGTCTCCCAGGAGGCAAGATGGGTTTTGGGAGTGGGCCCATCACCTCTGCAGGACCTCAGAAGCAGCCAGATGAGATTCACTCACCATAGTAGCCACCATTTTGTGGCCCTGCACCAGTACATCAAACTAGTGGAACAATCATGTTCTAGAATATATAACATCTACAGTGTGTAAGAAAGGGTAGTGAGGAGAGAGAGAAAGAGAGAAAGGAGATAAAGAACCTGCCATGGGGGCAGCCTGGGATAAGGGGAGGGAGGTAGGGACATTGGTGATGGGAGATGGGCAGGGGGTGGAGGGATGGGTGTTGGAACACTGTAGAACCAAAATTCAAACATCTTGTAATTGTTTGAAGATGTTGGAACATCTTGTAATTGTATATCTAATGATGGTATAATAAAATATTAAATAAATAAATAAATAAATGTCATATACAGCCAAAAAATTAAGATTTTTTACAGCACAAAATCTATTAGCTGATGTTCTTAGATAATACTAAGATTAATATATTAATCGATATAATTACTAATATTGATATAGTAATTAGTAATATATTAATTATCTTAGTAATATTAATCAGTATTCTTAGATAATACTGATTGTAGGATAAGGTACTTCCCAGGATCTTTCACATTTATACACAGTATACAGTTCTAGACAGGTTCTAACTGATACCCATCATCCCAGTAAGCCTAGCAAGAAGCCAGAGCAACCCACACATCATGAGAGCAGTCATTCTCAACATCCAGATGCCATAGTTCCTCAGAGCTCCATCCAAGAGAAAACCTGATCTTTCCCCTTTAAGTTTCATCAGTAAATGCTCGAGATGAGAACCTTCTACTGAGAGTATACCAACTACACGGCAGAGCCTGGCAAACTACCCATGTTTTATTTGTTATGCCAAAAACTAGTAACAATTATTGCCCTCAATTCCATGACCTGAAGAATGATTTGAGGCTCTTCCTGCCCCTGGAGCAAGTAGATATCCTTCGGCTACACTTGCTTGTGACAGGATGTATGGAGATGTTTCTGGTGCTCACTCGAGCAAATCAACAACGGAAAGACAGTGACAGTTATAGTGACAGCACAAAATGAAATAAAAATTGTAAACTATAAGAATCTACTTTCAACGTATATGAGAAAGGCAAAGGAATAATTCCAATATACTGGGACGTTTATAAATCAGTATAAAAACTCAGATGACAAAATATATAAAAAGGCAATTCTCAGAAGCATGCTACAATAGCAAGCAAGTATCACTTGTATCACTTGTCTTCCTGTTGTTCATCAATTTGCTCGAGTGGGCTCCAGTAACATTTCCATATGTCCTGTCACATGCTAGAGCAGCCCAAGGGCATCTGCTTGCTCCAGGAACATAAAGAGCCTCAAACCATTCCATCAGGTCATGGGAATGAGGTCTATAATTGTTACTGGTTTTTTTTGCATATCAAATATGACACGGGTAGCTTGCCAGGCTCTGCCATGCAGGTTGGATACTCTTGTAGCAGCCTCTAATCTCATGCATCTATTGATGAACCGTGCAGCCGCAAAGCGGCTGCGCAAGACCAGGAAAAAATCAGTATTTACAAGAGCAAGCAATTAAGCTTGATAAATGTTCAACTTATCTAGTGATCAGGTAAATGTAGAGGAAAACAAAAACATGATAATATGGACTACTTATAAGAATAGCTAATATGTGGGTTTACTATTTTTTCCACTTATGCACTTTCAATGAATGGTTTGGTAATTGTCCATACTGGGGTATCTTGCAGGAAATGGAGGAAATGGAATAGTGGCCATAATAGGCTCTTCAACAATTTATTTCTCTTTTGAAACAGATATGCGTCAAATATGGCAAATGTTTAAAGCCTGAAACTCTGGGTGATGGGTCATATGGTTATTTGTCATAAGTTTTCTTGGGAAATATCTATACCTGAAATATTGGTAATAAACTTGATACATATGTACTTGACATATCTATAATAAATAGAAATAAACAAACAATATCTAAAACAACCTGCTGACACAGAAGAGGAACAACAGAATTGAGATGTGCTAAAGAAAATTAGTTGAGGGGTAAGTGGAGGGTCTGGATCCAGGATAAATATCCAGAATTCTTGGAGAAAAACAAAACAAAGACTAGCATATGGGGTAGACGAAGGAGCAGGCAGTGATGTAAAGAATATCTAATACTTTAGAGAAATATTAATCCATGAAATAAAGTCTGAAAGAAGAGACACTTCTCTGTGGATCTGGGGACATTCAAGTATTGCATGTTCACTCGCTGCACAAATATATATTGCACTGGACTTTCTTGTCTGGTCCTAGTGTAATAGCAATATGCCTTCCCATGAAATAATCACATAACTGTCCAGGCTATAGGAAAAGGTGTGCTGGTCTGGGAAGGCTTCTTTGAGGAGGCAGTCATTCACCAGACACAAAGCTAAAGGTAGAATGAGTGTGGCCCAGAGAGGGGGACCAGCATGGGCAAAGGCCCTTCATCAGGGTAAAAGCCCTTCAGCAGGACAGAGTCCAAGTTTGGGAAGTGTTAGTGCAGACTCTAAATGAGCCTCTGGGAAAGGCTTTGGGTGCAGAGAGGAAAGGCATTGTGTGGAGAGATCAAGGAGAGTAAACCTTATCTTCTTTAAGGATAAAAAAGAACAAGAGAGGACTCAGGAAGGTCCACAGCTATAGTCTTTAAAGACATGGAAAAGAAACAAAATCTGGGAATAAAAGAGAGAGGTATTTTAAAAAGGTCATTAAACAGTTTGTAGGCTCTGCCATGCGATATTCCTGATATTCCACTACTCTGAAGTAATAATAAAAATCAATTATAAACTAAAACAAGTCAGTAGTCTGAGCCGCAAAGAACATAATGTGAAAGAGTCACTGGAGACTGTTTAGAAATGGCTACACAGGATAGTAGAAAGGAGGGCCGGGTGGACTTGTCCATGGTTGGAGGCTTGCCACAAGTGGTGGAGAGAGGGCAGTTAAGACAGAGAAGTGACCACTATGACAATGATAATTGGAAATCATCACTTGGACAAAAACTAAGTGCTGAAAAATGTAAAGGGATATACATGATAACCTTTCAATACTGTATTGTAAACTATAATGACCAAAAGCGAGAGAGAGATAGAAAGAGAAAAGAGAGAGAGCGAGAGAGAGAGTCTGCCATCTGCCATTGAGGCAGGCTGGGGATAGTGGTGAAAGGGAAAATGGGAGGTGGGAAATGTACAAACACTGGTAAAGGGATGGGTATTGGAACATTGTATGACTGAAACCCAATCATAAACAACTTTACAACAGAATGAATAAAAAATATTCTCAAGGTGATTAAAAAGAAAAAGTACTAAGATGATATTTTAGAACAACAACAAAAAAAGAAATAGGGACATTTCTTGCAAATAGTGTTTTTTTAAACTCCTGGAAACAGGAAACAACAAAGAGGATCACACTAGTGGCAGGAAAAAATAATCCAACCAAACAATAACAAACAAATAAACAAAACAACCTAGGATCATATTTTTGGATGCAATTTCAGTCTAAGCTGGTCACACACCAAAATCAGGACTCAAAAATTCTTTCTAGTTGGCTTAACGGGCTGGCTCTGCTATAGAGAACAGAAGATAATATTTTTTACACCTGCAATTTCCATAATGGAAACTGACATCTTCCTGGGATTAAATCCAAAGAAATAAATAAAACTGAAGTCTTTTATTTAATATCATATCAAATCCAGATTCCAGGAAGGTCATTACATTTTTTCCTTTAAAGCAACTTTTGGTTTAAAATCTTTTTTCTGACAATCTTTGGAGAGCTTATGACCTCAAATTTTCTCTGGTGACTTTCTCTTAATGTTATGATGAAAATATCCACTGACTAAAGTGGAACTTCCCTATTTGCCCACAAGTCTTGGGTGCAGCTTATGAGGAAAAAAATAAAACGTGGAATACTGTTTCTCTCTTCAGATGATTTTTAATAATATTTTAATTAATATTTTATTATACCACCATGAGATATACAAGTACATCATTGATCATGTTGATCATGAGGGTTTTTTCCCCAGATTTGCCACTTTGTCCAACCCATCATTGGGTTTCTAAAACCCAATCTCTGAGCAGTGATGAGATATAGTGCTCAGTTTCAGCCCTGGGAGATAGCACGGGGGTTAGAGTATATGAGCCTGGTTCATGTTCAGTCCCCAGGACGTTATGTCTCCCCAACCCAGCATGGCCAGATGTGGCCTTAGTGGCCCCTGAGTACTGCTATAGCCATCCTGTGTTTCCCAGCACCGCAGGGCCCAAGCACCGTACTGGGAGTCCAGCTGGCCATGTATCACTGGAAGCGCTCCATGCTCTGGAGCACTGCCGGGGAGGGCCCCACTTCAACCCTCCAAAACATTTAGTTTCTAGAGATATGGCTGAAAAAGTTAGACTCAGTAATGTTTATACACATTTATTATAATAAATGTTTATTGTAGCTATTGTGAATATTTTAAATTATGTTCATAATTATTGAAGCAAAATGTCTCTCAATACCATACTTCATGTTTCCTGAGGAGCTAATTTGTACAAAAAAAAGCACAAGATACTGACAAGACAAGAACTATCACTTAAAAATATGCAACTTTATTGTACAAAAATTTTTTTTTAAATTTAAGTTTTAGATGATTAGAGCAAAATAAATGATGCTAGCACTATCCATTCAAGCCAAAGCACCAGGATTATAGGGACCTGTATCCAAGATGCGACAAAAGAATATGCCTGTTGTCAAAAAGATACACATGATAACCTCTAAATGTAATTATTGTAATCCAAAGTGTGAAAGAGAAGGAAGAGAGAAAGAGAGAAAGAGAGAGAGAGAGAGAACACAGATAAAGAACCTGCCAAAGAGGCAGATTAGGGGAGGGGGAGGGAATTGGGGACATGGTGGTGGGGAAATGGGCACTGGTGGAGGGATGGGTGCTGGAACACTATAAGATCGAAACCCAAACATGAACTTCTTTGTGATTGTATATCTCACAGTGGTATGATATATATATATATATATATATATATATATATATATATATATTTGATATATATTTATGAAAATGCCTTTTTCATTGCCAGGTGTGAATTAAGTGACAAAATTGGCTCCCCAGTTTGAAAACTAAATCCTATGGGTGAACAATCCTGAAGGTGGAAAAAAAGTAAAATGAAGGCTAAGACTTACTGCATAATTCCAATGTTATTGAAATGAAGATAAGTAATTATTATAATGTCTGGGTAGCTATGTACTGATCTAATCATGAGGAACTTGGGGTGTTGGAGGAACCGTGCGTGATAAGGAAATTTCCTACTTTATCCATCTACACAGCTTCGACTCAGCAATTTTTATTTCAGAAATGCAGTTTTTGAAAATAAATCACAATATTCATACTGATAGTAAGTACGAAAGTTTAGAATTTGTAATAAAAAGTCTTGGAAAAGGACTAGGAGTCAGGACAGGGGAAAGGTCCCGTCAACCCAGTCAAGGTGGTGTCAAGGGGCTCACAGGAGATCCGTAGTGGCCACCAGCTGCTGTCCCCATGAGAGGCAAGAACCAGTATCTGAACACCACACTGGGCAGGTTCCTGTCTGGACAGAGAAAATGCAAAACAATAATCTTTTATACTCTCTGAACTGCTCTTGTGGATTTGGGGTTGATAATTGTTTTGCCTTTATGGTGGGGGAGGGGTAGAGGGCAGGGAGATGTTCTCGTGAAACAGAAAATAAAGTTAAGATATTTTTCCTTTCTTTTCTTCTTCGACTTTTTTTTTTCCTGTTTGAGGCAGAAATGAAAGAGATCCATCCAGGATTCCGCTGAAAAGCTAAAGCAAGCGCTGAAAGATTCAGTTCTATTTCCACCTACTGGCAGAAAAAAAGACAGCAACACCTAATTTAGAAAAGTCAGACAGAGTTCCCTCCCACACACGCATGCGCGCGCGCACACACACGCACGCGCACACAAGCGCACACACAGGCACACGCACACACACACGTGCACACACGCATTCACACACGGGGCACACTGATTCTTTCCACCCTTTATGAAGACCTCTGTCTTCCAAACCCCTGCAACAACAGACCAAAGTGTCAGAAGTTACCTGATGTAATGTAAGTGCAAATGGATCCAAAGGACCAAACCACTGAAGGGACTGCCTACTGTACAGTTTTTATACAGAGTCCAAGAGGTCTCTGAATAACACACTGCGTGTTATTCTCATTCACGTCCTAATGACGAATCTCCAAACTAGGACAAATCTTCATTCTAGGTATTTTTTTTTATGGACTCTCCAGAGCTCCCACCACAGCAACTTCGTTCAGCCAAAAAGTTCTAGGATCACAAAAACCTGGATCTAAGACAGACCTCCATTTTATTAGCAGTAACCTTAATAAAAAGAATTCACCTCTCAAGTAACTGTCTCCCACCCTGTCAAGTGGGAGTCCTCATGTAACACCTTACAGAGTTGTTAGGATCAAATATCTGCATGTATTTACCTCACAGGAAATAAATGTCAGTTTTATAAAAAATGTATTATTACATGATAATTCCACAGACCCATTTCCCATATGGAAAACTAAGGCAAAGAGTGATGTTCAGGAGGAAGACATTTCCGACAGCAGGACACATTCGGAACGTTACACCCTTACTCAGGTCATGCTGCAGGCTGCCCCACATGCCTGCTTTTCTATTGCACTCAGGAAGAGGATATCGTCTGTTGTCACAACAGAAATACTAGCATATTTGTCTCATGAGATGCATGTTTCCAGTGAGATAGTCCAAATGCATTCCCTCCACTCAACCAAGGCAGGTTCAGCTTGAGATAGTGGACACCAATACCAATGCTTTTCCCCTGTGGCATATTTACTGTAAAAAGGTAGAATGGCAGCTGTTCAGTCAGTGGAAAAGAGTATTCAGTATTCTAAGATGAAAAAATCCCCCAATTTATATTTATGGATTTGACAACTAATTTTATACTGTTTTCTTTCTCAAGTAAATAAGCAAAAGCAGGAATATATCCAAACAAAATGAAAATTCTAGTATACTGTCATTAGGTTGTGACAAAGTGATTGCAAAATACATGAGGTGCCTTTATATTTGGCTGGGAAGACAGGTATGTCTGCTATAAAATAGCTAAAACAAATATCTCCAGCATAGAGAAAAGAGACATTCATGCCCCCACCCCGTCTTTCTTTCTTTCTTATTTGGGTCACACCCAGCCAAATTTGGGGATTACTCCTGACTCTGCACTCAGGATTCACTGCCAGTGATGCTCAGGGGACCATATGGGATGCTGGGGATTGAACCCAGGTCTGCCGAAGTGCAGCAAATGCCCTACCCACTATATTATCAGTCCAGCCCTGAGAGATGATCCTTGTACCTGTTATTAAAAAGAAAGAAAGAAATCCTATGGAGGACGTGAGGGAAAAGGCAGGCAATAAAGGAAATCTAGAAAGTCCATTCCAACACTTGGAATCCTAGTGTTTTTATGGAAAATGTGAAACCTATATTGTTGAGGCATAAATTGTCAATTGGATAGGAATACAGAAATTCCAGTTGGCATTATAAAATTATTGTTTAAAATGATCAGTGAAAGCACTACAAAATGGAATTGTACAAAACTGAAGTCTGAGGAAATAATGTCATCAATGTCACTAAATAATCTAATCTTTAAAACCATATGAAAAACCATATGAATATTCCAGCTTTAGTTGAAAGGACATTGTTATATCTCTATGAAATTTATATTCTAGCAAGAGAGCATTAAATTGTATTCAAACAATCCTATTAACGCTATTCTAAATTAATATTCTTGATTCTCATTTAATAGTTACTCATAATACAGTCCTATTAAGAGGACTGTAAATCCCTAGATTGACATGAACAGTAAATGGATTAAATAACGTGTACCAACTCTAATCCAGTAATATAAATGCTTGGGATAGCTCATTAGGAAGAATTTTTAAGCCAGACCTAGGCTAACCAAAGAAAAATGTGATCAGCAATACCTGAGATTTAGTAATGTCCATTGTGTACATATGCTACCCGTACGGCAGAGCCTGGCAAGCTACCCGTGTCGTATTTGTTATGCCAAATACCAGTAACAATTATAGACCTGACTCCCATGACCTGATGGAATGGTTTGAGGCTCTTTATGTTCCTGGAGCAGGAAGGTGCCCTTGAGCTCTACTTGCATGAGACAGGACATATGGAGATGTTACTGGTGCCCGCTCGAGCATATCCATGATGAATGGGAAGACAGTGATAGAGTGACAGTGATTGTGTACAATGGGTGATGGCGACATATATATTCTAGCATTGCCATTCCTGACCTGAAATATCAAAGAAATCTGGATGGGGAGGAAACGGTTTGATTTGCTTTTCCTATATATTGCATAGTAAAGACCTTCTAACATGCTTCCTCCTTTCTACTCTCATTATTGTTCCATATCAGTTTTGCTTCTATATCCTTCTTCCTTCTCCTGGAAAACATTCCTTTTCTGAATGTTTCCTATGCACCTCTCAGAGATCTAATTCTAGGATCACTTTTCATAAAGTCTTTCCTAATAATATTCAACTTTTCATTGAATTTCATATGACTTTAGATATGCCAGTTATAAGTCAGTCATTTAGAATTTAGAACATGTTTACCCATGAAAGGGGTAATATAAATATTAATTTGCATTATGACAAATTCCATATAAACATGACGTGGGAAAAAAGTATTTGTCATAATGTTCATTTATTGGGTGCTAGAGAACAAATTAAAGGTTTTATACACGTGAAGTTCATGTCTCACAACTGAATCCTTAGCTTTGCGGTAGGGTTTTTTTAGTTTAGTTTTGTTTGGTTTTTTGCATTCACTCTGATGTTTATGCATTAAACTTTTATTACCATTTAAGCAAAAGGATTACAATATATTAAAGTAATGTACAAAGTACAAAGCATCCCATAACCACCAAAGTGCCAATGTCCCTTCACCACTATTCTTATTCACCTCTGGTCTGATCTTCATTCCTCTTCCTCTGCTCCCAATCAGTTCTGTAATTCAAGGCAAGGAGTTTTCATTGCTTTGTGCTGTCTATTCTCTTGTTTTATCTCTATTCCTCAGAAAAGTAAAAACATCCAGTATTTGTCTCTTGCTCAGTATGCTCATTTAGAGATAAACTGTGATAAGCTACTGGAAGTAAAGGTAAGATTAAGGTAAGATAAGCAAATGCCCAAAACTTGTGGGTAGAAAGTTGATAGGAAAAGAGCTGAGAGAGCTACAGTGCTCATGGGAGAGGAGCCAGAGACAATGAAGGGTACAAAAGGAATCCTGGAGCGACTGAGCAGAGAAGTCCTTGTAGTTGGAGGAGCCACTGAGATCCACTGTGTTGCTCTGGAAAAGTGATGCCTACTATTCTCTTACCAGCTCCCTCCATCTCACCAAGGCTCTTAGTGATAAGCTGTTTCTGGAAAATGCTCAAAGACAATAGCAAAGTACTGAAATTCATTCTATCATCATCATTATATATTCAAAGTCATAAAACTCTCATTTCAGTTGGGAAATAAATGATATTATTTTAAAATGTCATGGGTTGATGAGATCTTGCTCCACCAGTGAGAATGGTATATATCAAAAGTAATAGGAACAATTTGTGTTTTCAGTGATGTAGTGAAAAATGAACTCTATCCACTGCTGGTAGAAATGTTGTCTGGTACAATTCCTGTGGAAAACAGTATAGAGAGTTCTCAGTAAACTTAGAATTGAACTGCCATATGACACAATTCCACTTTTGGGCATCTATCCTGAGGATATAAAAAGTGGCTCAAAAGGACATATGTACACCATTATTCGATGCTGCAATCAGTACAATAGTCAAGATATGGAATCAACCTAGGTATCCAATGACAGATGAATGGGTTATGAAGATGTGGTATATATGCACCATGGAATATTATGCAACTGCAAGGAATGATGTAATAACTCAATTTGCTGCAACATGCTTCAAACTGGAAGATACAATGTTGAGTGAAGTAAGAGAGAAGCGAAGAAAGACAAACATAGGATTTCACTTAGTTTTGGAATATAGACTGCTGAATGAGAAATAATATTGTAGTAAAAGGGGATGGCTAGATTACCCGACCCCAGCATTTAGAGAGGAGAAAGATAGAAAAAAGAAAAGAATAAGAAGTAATTGATTAACAGGCATCAGGGTGTCAGTTATACCACTGATATGAATGAGGGGTAGAGTCAAATGGCCAAAACACAGATTCAACAGAACTTAAAAGATCTAAGCAGCAATCACTGAAACTTTGAATTGTGCCTGTCAGGGTGACAGGTGGGAGTAGAGGGGTTTGGGATGGGGAGGGAATCTGGGCACACTGAAAGTTGACACTAGGTGGAGGGGTTGATGTGTAATCATTGTATGCCTAAACTGCAACTATCGTTCACTTTGTAAATAATGGCTCTTTAATAAAACGAGTCACTTGTAACTTGTCTTGCATTGTTCATCAATTTTCTCAAGCAGGTGCCAGTAATGTCTCCATTCATTGAGGTCCATTATTGTTACTGTTTTTGGCATATCAAATACACTACAGGTAGCTTGCCAGGCTCTGCCATGGCTCTGGGTCCATCCCAGGGGGCCCAGTCTTTTTCTATGCCAAACCATCAACCATCCAGGGCCCACGGGGCAGAGCCCTGGGTGCAGACAAGCCTGTCAACTGTCTGCCACCTGCTGATGCAGCCAGGTGCTGCAGGTGCAACTGCAGCCACACATGCAACCTCGAGGGGCAGAAGTTAAAATAAATAAATTTTATGAGTCATAAGATTCTTGAGAGGGAAAAGAGCAGTTTATTTGTAGGAAAGTAAAAAAATACCTGACCATATCACTGGAGAGATTGGGCAATAATAGTAAGGGATGGTGGGACAAAGACAGAGGGAACATTTTATGCATGAAATCCTGTCACTATAAAAACTGTAATCACACCTCCTAAAAATAAAATTTAAAAGAAGAAATACATGAACAACTTATTGTTTCTTTTGTTTATTATTGGTTCTAGGGACGGAACATAGGGCCTCAGGCATATGAGTTACATATACATTATACATATGTTACAACTGAGTCATATCTTTGGGCCTAAGTACATGAAAAAATTGGAATATATAAGTAATGAGAAATAAACATATAAGGGTAAACATTACAAATAGTTTCCTATATTTTATTGGCTGTCGATCCACTGTTTCGTTCACAACCTTCTGTATTTTATTGGCTGTCCATTCCACTGTTTCTTTGAGTTCATTAAACATCCTCACCATTTCATCTCTGAATTTTTTATCAGAGAGATTGTATATGTTGATTTTCCTTGTTGAGGCTTCAGGGCTCTTTTCTTCATTCACTCCTTGTGCTGTATTGTTTCCCTACGATGCTGTGGTAGTTGGGAGATGGATCCTTCCACTACATTATCATTGTTCGGTCTCACTGCCAGGTAGGACTCTGCAGAAGCTCCATAGATGATGGTCTTTTCTTTCCTCTTGAAGGATATTGCCTTCTTTTCTGGTGTTCCTGCGTGACTTATGTGGGACCTCTAGCACTGATTCCAGGACATGTTCTTTTGCCTGAACTTACTGTTACTCTTAGATGAAGGTTACTTTTATTCTTGTGACCACTGTTAATTTTGTGAGTTTTGGGGGGTATGTTGATTGGAATAGGCTAATGAACTATTGGTATAATGTGGTTGGGATACCTAGGTTGCCCTCATAAGAGTCCAGTATAGCAGGCCATGATATGGGTTGAATGCAATATGGAAGGGAACATTAACTGCGGCTGCATAAGTAGTTGCTACCCAGGAAGACACACCGCTCACCTCAGTTCTACCTGGAGTGGGTGGGGAATGGCAGGGAAAGGAAATACATTGGGGAAGTTTTTGAGGTCACAGTTCCAGTCCCATTGCCATTTTCTGCACTTCTAAGAAAAGTAGATGTCCTCTCTCACCTCTCTTATCCTGTAAGTAGTTTCCAAATATTGATCTGTATTAGTCACAAATTCAGTTATAGGAGCCAAGCTGACAAGCGAAATGGATAATATGAGCAAAGTGATAGAAACAAGGAAGACAAAAGATAGAACCCTCTGTAAGATACTCAAATTTAAACTAAAATAATGATAATGATAACAGCAATGCCCAAAAGCTAAAGGAGTATCACAATGCAAAGACACTTCTTTTGTGTTCCTTTTATAGATGGAAGTTGAAGAAAAGATTCCATCATTTGTCCAAAATAAAGTGGAGAACTGGGAGCAATATCCAGGCAAAAAGACTTTCACTACCAAAAACTGCCCCAGGTATACCCCCTTAATCTTAATATAGCATCTTCCAGTTCATCAATGGAAAGACGGGAGTTAGGAGGAGAGAAATAAAGGACAGGATTTCATTAGTACTGATGTATTTATGAAGATGAGTTTTCATATAAATGGGGGGAAAGGAAAAGTTGGTACAAATAGAGAAAGGGAAGTAATGGGATACAAAGAGATGATAAAACAAGACAAAGGATGAAAGAGAAAGAAGGGGAATGTTTAGGAAGATGTTTACATGCTGTGGGAAAGACTGTTGAGGTAGAATGGAAGGTCATAAGAGAGAAGAGAACTGTGTTATGAGTATCTTTTCCCAGCGAAGGAATAAAGAGGAAGATTCAGGAGCCAGGTTTAGGGTGGTACCACTGGCACAGAGATGTATCCTAAGTCAGAGTGGCCTCACAGTATGAGAAGGGTAGGGAAAAGGTATGTGAGTGCCAGCAGCCCTGGAGCCCTTGATCTGTACAAGGGGCCAACAAGGTCACCAAATATTCTCACCTTGTCTGAGAGACCAGATGTTAATTTCACAGACCCAAAAGTAAACTCAAAATTGGGGCTTGGAATTTAATTCTAAAACTTATTAGCTGGCTGATCTTTAGCATGCTGTTGAACCTGCCTGAACGTTGCTTGGTTCATATCAGAAATGTCTCCTCCCAGATTTGCTGACAAGATTAAATGTGTGATTGGGTGAAGTATTTAGCACACTGCCTGGCACACAATATGGACAAGGACACTATCAGAAGAAAAGAACTAGTATCATTAAGGAAGGTTTCTAGAGGAGTAATCTAATAAATGTGTAAGATTGAAAGGAAAAATGAGAAAAAGGGAACTGAAGTTGGGGTACTGGGGATATGTATTGGGAAAGCAACGCCTGAAGGCATGGAGCAACAGTGAACAGCAATTCTTCATGAGAATTTGGGCTAGAGCATTCCCTAGTTAAACAGGATAGAGGTTGGAGAGTTGGTACAACACTTGCCTTGCATGAAGTTGACCTAGGTTCTATTCCCATTACCACATATGGTCCACCAAGCACTGCCAGGAGTGATCCCTCAGCTCACAGTCAGAAATAAGGCCTGAGCACCACCATGTATGGCCTCCCCAAAATAAACAGCAACAAAATATAGGCGGGACTAATAATAAAATAGTGCAGTAGTTTGATAGTGGCATTGAACTGTGGAAGGGGATGAAGGTTTTTCTAAGGAGTAACCTATTGAAAAGCCTTGGAAGCAACTTTATCACTATTTAATGGGAGCCTGAACTAAGACAAAGAGATGGGAGGGAAAGGGGATACTGTGAAGCAATGTAAGGGAGAATAAACTAGCCAGCTCTGAGTGAGGGAATCAAGGTGGAGCTTGTGGAAGAGAGGGAAGCCCAGCTCTTTCTCTTTAAGATCATTTGTCACTTGAATCCTGTTATTCATAGATTTGCTTGAGCGGGTGCCAGTAACATTTCCATTTCACCCTATCACATGCCAAAGTAGCCCAATGGCATCTGGTTGCTTCAGGAATACGAAGAGCCTCAAACCATTCCTTCAGGATCTTGACGAAGAAGTCAAGTGACATCTTTATCTCTTTAGGATAAAGACATTAACAGAGAGTTTGGTTTCAGAGAGAAATATCAAACATCTTAGTGCCTCTTTAATTGAGGTCTATCACTCACATAACTGTTCAATATTTATTGGAAAAGAAAAAAATATCGAGGGGCTGGAGGCGATAGCTCAGCAGGTAGGTCATTTGCCCTGCACTCGGCCGACTCGGGTTCGATCCCCGGCATCCCATGTGGTCCCATGAGCACCGCCAGGAGTAATTCCTGAGCAAAGAGCCAGGAGTAACCCCTGAGCATTGCCAGGTGTGACCCAAAAAGCTAAAAAAAAAAAGAAAGAAAAAAAAAATATCGATCCTTTAGTGAAAAGAAAATGTACCTTTCAAGCCCAGAGAGCTATCACAGCAAATAGTGCACCTGCCTTGAAACTGGCGAACCATATTCAATCACTATCCTCCCCATTGCCCATTGTCCCTGAACTCCACCAGAAGTGATCCCTGAAAGTAGAGCCAGGAGTAAGCTCAAGCTCAGCCAGATGTGACCCAAGCCCCCACACATCCTACCTGCCCAATGCTTAGGGGGTACCAAATTCATATCTTCTGCATACCAAAAATATGCTCCACAGGGGATGGGGACTGTCCCCATACTGCTCTCCCTTCCAGAAGGCCCAGTTGTCAAGCCTACAAATTTCTTCCAACACTGACTGACAAAATGCAGAAAGAGACACAGCCAAATGGCAGAGCTGCTACTGGTCCTCTCTGTGGCCACAATGAGGCCGCATGATATCTTATAACTAAATATATAGATATGCCAGGTATCCCATCAATTTTTATAGAATTAAGTATGGGACATAAAATCACAACTGTGTGATCATAAGTCCTGTTCTGTGGGAACATAATTTCTTATACAGTGGACTGAAATGGCCCAATGGGTAAATAGTGAGATTTAATAATCTTCACTGGTGTTCTTCTAAGACTATATTCTTATAATATATTAGAATATAATGATCTAGGAATATATAATATATTCCTCAGTCATATTTAGAGAATAAGCTCCAACAAGCAATATAGAATAGATTATTCAGTGTATGCTTACAACAGGCTCAAACAGAGGCTGAGAAAAATTGGAAATAAGTGTTGTCCATTGGTGCAGTGGTGAGAGGTTTGGGGTTTAAACATAGCAGAAATCCACTATATTCTAGAAATTCAGAAAGTAAATGGAAGAACACAAGTGGGCCAAAATTGCACATAATGACCCAGAAAAAAGTCATGACTTTATCAATACCATTCTCATCTGTGGGCTGTAATGGGCAATATAATTAGTGCCTCTTGGGGCCAGGCATGGGGCTGGGGGTGGGTGTGAAATGATGGTCTTTGGTGGTGGTGGGAGCATACTGTGGTGGGACTGGTGTTGAACAATGAATGTTTCTAGCAACTGTATTGTGAAAAACTTTGTACTTATAAATCCCAGTGTTTAAAAATTTTAAAATATGCTACAGTTCTTTGAGCTCTTTTTCCAGAATGAAAAAGAAATGTTTTAGGACTTCCTGGTAGTGCAAAGACAAGTGATTATGAATATGGGTTATCCAATGGCTTAGTTTTGTAATTTATCTTCTCAGGACTTGGCGATCCACATCTAGAAATGGATGTGGGACCATCCGTAGGCATCTCTATTTTCTCAGGTAGGGAGATGGCAGGATTTGATTGTTCCAGTTTAGGTTGATTCCAGGAGTGAAAAGCAGATATGGACAGCAACGAAACCTACGATGTTGAAGTCACACATGATACTAGAAGGAGCATCACTGAACTGTAAGGGGGCGCTGCCCAATGTTGCTGTCCTTGGTCCTGAACCAGTGAAGCATCTACCAGGGCATGGTAGATACCCATGGTGTATGGATGAGTTGAACATGTTCCCATGGTTCTCCGTAACACAACTTGCCATATAAGATCTCTGATATCTAAAGGACCATGATCTCTGCATCACACTACTGTACATGATGTGAATGCACTCTATATTCTGGTTCCATTCCTGGCAGAGACCCAGTTATATTATTTAAGGACTTGATTCAACAAATGAGTTCTGAAGACTTTCCAAGTGCATGACACTGTTAAGTACAAGAAAGCAAGCAGTGGAGAAATTCATAGAAAGATTATTCCCAAGAAAAATTTTTCCTTACTTTCTGAAAGAACATCAGAGAGGCCCATTCACATCCACTTTCCCTTTCATCCCCAGTTCCTTTTTGTCTACCAACATCCAGCAGAGAACTTTCTGAAAAATGACCTTCCCCAAGTGCATGATTGTATATCTTCATGATTTCTGTTCTCTTCTTCTTATTGGGTGCTAATTAATTTCTCTCTCATTCAGCCAGAACACTTTTGGAAGTAAGACAAAATGAAACACTAAAAATGAAAATAGACTTCTCTGTAGCAGATTGCAGGGGAACTTTACAAACATCAGTACACTAAGTTTGTGCCAGACTGGTATCCAGAAAGTCCTACAGCAAATACAGGGACCACCTCACTGATTCTTATAAGTATAAAATATTCTTCCAAACAATTAGAAGCTGACAATACAGTTTTTGAACTACACAAGATTCCTACCATTGTCTAAAAGTCAATGGTCCTATTCTTCCTGTATGCTGCTGGTTGACCCTAATTTTTCTGTTAGGGTAAAAATTTTCAATTAATTTCGAAAGTCTTTAATTAAAGGCCTATTATTTTCCAGGACATAAACTAAATTATGAAACTAGAGATAA
The DNA here is from genome assembly GCA_021461705.1 of Cryptotis parvus. Classification (NCBI taxonomy): domain Eukaryota; kingdom Metazoa; phylum Chordata; class Mammalia; order Eulipotyphla; family Soricidae; genus Cryptotis; species Cryptotis parvus. The sequence continues at coordinate 21,498 of JAJIBD010035272.1, forward strand.
TGAAGGTAATTTTTTTTTTTTTTTTGGGGGTCACATCCGGCAATGCTCAGGGGTTATCCTGGCTCTGCACTCAGGAATTACTCCTGGCGGTGCTCAGGGGATATATGGGATGCTGGAGATCGAACCCAGGTTGGCCACGTGCAAGGCGAATGCCCTACCTGCTGTGCTATTGCTCCGCCCTGAAGGTAAATTGTTATCCTTAGATATTTCCTAATTTAATATTTGTAGGCAACTATGATATAATACATTCTATGCCTGTATCCTGAACAAAGCACAGAATGAATGTGCCACAAAAGGGAATTGTTTTCATTAGGTTGAGTCAGAATTAGTGGTAGGAATTCAAAGACAAAGTCTCTTATCTAAGATAAATAAAGGTAGAAGCATGAGGTTTTACACATGTAGAAAGCAAAGTCAGAAAAAGGCTGCACAAGAGAAGGAGCTAGGACTGGCAAACAAGGTGTAAATTCACTTGGATAGCAGGTATCTGTGGTTAGCCTTGGCTGCAGAAACATTTGTTAAGGAGAGTAAAAAAGAATTCACAGTATCACATGTACAATGCAATTCAAGAACTTGACACCAGATTAATAGATATTTGAAACCAAGATAGCCAAGCTCATTGTCAGGGAAGACAACAGTTAAAGTCAGCCAGCATTTGTGCCACGTGGCTAATGTTTGGTGTTATTAGAACGATGTCATCAGCGAAGTGGAGGTGGTGTAGTGACCAACCATCTATCTTCACTCCCATTCCTTCCCATTCTAATTGTCGCATGGCGTTCACAAGGGTGGCGCTGAAGAGTTTTGTGAAGTGGTATCACCCTGCTCAACCCCTCTTATGACATCAATAATCACTTACTTGTAGAATGGTGAGATCCTGGTGGTAAATCTATAATACAGCTCAAAATGATCTTGATGTATTGCGTTTGAACACCCTGTTTGGCTAGGGCTTCCATGACCACTTTGGTCTCCACAGAATCAAAGGCTTTCTTTAAATCAATGAACGTGAGACAGAGCGGCATCTTGAACTCCCTATAAACCTCAATGAGCTTGGTTACCATGTTGATATGGTTGATTGTGCTGAATCCTTTTCGAAAGCCAGCTTGCTCTCGTGGTTGTCCTTCATCTAATGTTCTGCCAATCCTAATCGTAGATAATGGACAACAGGCAGATGGGGCAATAGTTGCCAATGTCATGGATGTCTCCCTTCTTGAACAGTAGAACTGTCCTGCTGGTTTTCCATTGGGAGGGCACGTTGCATTCTGACAGGTAGCATGTGAAGAGCTGAGCCAGTGTATTGATGAGTACTGAAGGCAGATTCTTCAGGTGTTCAGGTCTGAGTTTGTCTGGGCCTGGTGCTGTTCCCTTCTTCACCGACAAAATGGCATGTCGGATTTCAGAAGGGAGAACGTTGGGAACGACATATCCATCCTGTGGAATTTGGTATGTGGGCAGGTGGATGTGGCTATCAAAGAGATCTGAGTAGAAGTCATGGATAATCTTCTCCATTACCTTTCTGGAAGATGTGATAGATCCTTTAGGACATTGGAGGGCAGTCATCTTGGTCTTATAGTTGGCGAAGGACAGGCGGGTGTTGCGAATGCTTTTCCCAACTTCTGCTGCAACTTCCAGTATTTCTACTCTTCTCTCTTTGAGATCTTCCTTTATCGCTTCTCTGCACTACTTGGTGAGCTTGGACGTTTGCATATGGTTGCCTGAGGCTCGCACTTTGCCATGTTGGCGAATGAGCTTAAGAGTTTTTGAAGACAGGCATCAATTTGTGTCTTTCTCTAGGCATTCTTCACACAATCATAGAAGTGCTGAACCAGTCGGTTGTATTCTTCATCGATGTTGTCAATGATGGCATCTTCCCATGTTGCCGCAATGGTGCCAAAGAGTTCCCAGTTGGTGGTCATTCTGGAACCTTTTCTTCTTGAAAACCTTTTCTCCCTGCTGCATTCTTGAAACCTTTTCTCCCTGCTGCATGAAGTAGAATTCTGCACAAAGGAGATGGTGATCCGATCCTGTTTGGAATGTTGGGACAACAGCAACATCGGTCAGGCAAAACCGTCAACTGAGGATGATGTGGTCAATTTCATTGTGGAACTGTCCACCAGGAGATTCCCATGTCCAGCGTTTCGATTCAGCCTTTTGGAACTGTGAGTTCCCATGAATGGTCTTGGTGGACATGATGAACTCAGATAGTCTCTCACACCATGCAATCTTCATCATCCACACTCCACAGCTGGTCAGATTTCCACCCAACAGATTAAGCCAATATCCAGCCCGGCTTGTCAGAGACCCAGCCTACCAAGACCCACCCACCCTCAGAGACCCCCTTCAGAGAAGAGTATTTTAAGCCCAGGAATGCTTGAACCACAGATGCAGATACACCGGGCAGAGCAGTTTCCAGCTCTCCCTGTCATGTTCAGACCGTGTTATCTCCAAATTACCATGAATATTCTACCCACCCCTCTCAGAGAGCCTGGCAAGCTACTGAGAGTATACCTCCGCGTGGCAGAGCCTTCAAGATGTCTGATGCATATTCAATATGCCAAACCCAGTAATAACAATGTTTATTTTCCCGACCCTGAAAGAGCCCTTAATACAACAGCACTAAGAAGGATGAACAAGGTGTGCCTGATAAAATTTCAGGGCCAAACTAGGCTACCAAAATGAAGAAAGACTAAAATGACTGTCTGTACTTTCAATGCATGTACACTGGCAACAGAAGCATTTATTGAAGACCTGATGATGCAAGCGCAAAAGATCAAGTATGACACCATTGGTCTGACTGAGACAAGGAAGCATCAATCACATCACACCGTTTTTGACACCAGAGAAGAACTGTTCCTCAGAACATGTGATGGAAAAAGCATTGGTGGTGTCGGTGTCCTTGTCAACACAACATGGCCATGAACTTCAATTCTTCGAATGCCCAACAAACCAGATAGGACAATTACACTTGAAGAGATGTGGCCCACGCCAACAATTTTCTATCTTCGTTGTCTAAACACCAACATTCACATACAAGGAAGAATAAATTGAGAAATTCTACATGGAACTGGAGGAGTTCTATAAAAAAAAATCACACTTTCTACAAGATCATAGTTGTTGATTTTAATGCCAAGATAGGACCGAGAAGATCAGCTGAAGAACTCCACATCGGGACCCATGGTGTAGAACGTATATATATAAAAAAGCAATATATAAATATATAAATGTCTACATGTATTGCTTTTTGTGTCACATATATGTATCACCACACACACCCACACACACACACATATATATAAATATATCAGCCCTGAATCTATAAGTTATATTGAAGAAACATACGGAGAACACTGCATGACAATGAAGCTAGAGGTGTCTTCAAGGATTCAATGTCATTGACCAGCAAATAGAAGCATAAACAATGGGATTAACAACAGGATTACATAAAATTAAGGAATTTCTGTGTCTCGAAGTAAATGATGGCCAGAATGAAAAGATAGTTCACAAATGAGTACATATTTGCTCACCACCCATTCAACAAATGGTTAATATTCAAGATATATAAGCATGGAAGAGGTTTACCAAAAAAAAACAACAAGAAAACAACTCAATCAAAAATTAGGTAAAGAGATAAACAAAAGTTTCCTAAAAAGACATGCAAATGACCAAAATGCTCTACATAGCTTATCATCAGGGAAATGCAAATTTTAAAAGCGAGAGATCTTGGGCCAGAGCGATAGTCCAGTGGGTAGGGTGTTTGCCATTGCATGCGGCTGGCCTGTGCCGGCCTGGGTTCGATCCCTGGTATCCCATATGGTCCCCCGAGCACCGCCAGGAGTAATTCCTGAGTGCAGAGCCAGGAGAAACCCCTGAGCATTGCAGGGTGTTACCAAAAAAGCAAAAAAAATAAAGTGAGAGATCTCACAGCAACGAGTATGGCACACATCACAAAAACAAACAAACAAACAAATAACCAGTTCTAGTTTGAATGTGGGGAAAAGGTGGGTCCTCATTCACTCCTAGAGGGAATGCTGTCTGGTTTGGTCCTTTCGGAAAATAATAGGACACACTTACGTAAAGAGCTAGATATTGAGATTTCATTGACCATGCAATTCCACAACTTGGTATCTATTCCAAGGACCTAAAAAAAATCCTATTCATAAAAGACACTTGCACTCCTTTGTTCATTGCAACACATTTCAAAGTAGTCAAACTCTGGAAACAACCCAAGAACAGATGACTGGAAAAAGAAACTATGGTGCAAATATACAATGGACTACTACTCAACTTTCAAAAAAAAGAAGAAACAAAATTTGCTGCTATGTGTATGGATATGGAAAGTATCACACTGAGTAGTTAGAGGGACAGGGAGAGACACAGAATGATCCATTTCATAAGTGGGATGGATGGATGGATGGATGGATGATAAATATATATAGATAGGTAGATAGATAGGTAGATAGATAGATAGATTAGATAGATAGGTAGGTAGGTAGGTAGATAGATAGTACAGACAGACAGACAGACAGATATACCAAAACCCAAAGGCAAAAGAAAATAAAATTTATCTTTAGTACAAAACTTATCATACTTACCATAAGGAAGAGAGGCATATCCTATGCCTCCCACTTTTTACCCCTATGGTTAAGTTTTGTCCTTCTTTATAGGAACAAAGTGGGTGGCATAGGACCTGAGGGGGGAAACACTGCGACAATGGTGAAAGGAAGTGAACATTGTGGTAGATGGTGTGGTGTGGAGAAGTGTTATGCATGAGCCCCTATCATTAATAGTGCTATAAGTCATGGTGCCTAAAATAAATTTTAAAGAACTATCTATTACATAATAGTGGAAAAAAAGAGAAGTAGTAAGATTCCTCAAAATGAATGCCAAGACCCCCAATTCTAGCCCTGGAGCACCACTCACAACTTTTGGTATCCACTTCCATTACTATGTGTTTTTTTTTAAGAGTACTACACATGTTGCACATGCCTCCTCTTCCTAGTCACACTGACCTAATTCATTCTTACATCTCTCCCAGTACAGAACTGAACTTTGTTGTTTTATGGAAGACCTTAGTCAACACTCCTATTTCTCATTCAACCCTGCATTTCTTCTACATAACCACTCTAACTAATTTAAACAGCATGTTTAAATAAAGGGCATGTCTCAGAGAAGAGCAAATCCTGTTCACTATCATGCTCCCAGTGATGAACCTTCCCCGGTCACTTGATCACTTGACATCCGTTATTCATCGATTTGCTCAAGCAGGCGCCAGTAACATTTCCATTTGACCCTATCACATTCCAGTGTAGCCCAATGGCATCTGCTTGCTTCAGGAATACGAAGAGCCTCAAACCATTCGTTCAGGGTCTTGACGAAGAAGTCTGACCATCTTGTAGGTGGGCGGCCACGTGATCTTTTGATATCCCGTGGGATCCAGTCAGTAACAGCTCTAGTCAAGTGATCATCTCCAAATCGCATTACATGTCCAGCCCATCTGATTTTTGATGCCTTGGCAAATGAGACAGCGTCCCTGACTCTGGAACAGCAACAGAGGTCAGAACTCCAGATTGCTTCTCTCACTTGAGTGAGGCATGATATTCAAACATAGCTCTTTCGATTCCTCTTTGGGAGACCCAAATAGCATTCTCATCCTGTTTTCATAGGGTCCAGGTCTCTGAGCATATGTTAATGCAGGGAGAATGGTGGAGTTGAAGAGATGTGCCCAGAGCCAGAGGTTCTTTGTCTTTTTAGCTATTTCTTTTGATGCTTCCTCAGTATCTTTGCAAATATATTTTAATTAAGAAATATATTTTAATTAATAAATAATAAGAAATTGAATCAGGACAGGAAAAATTCTTTCCAGTTGATGAACTGCCTTAGGTAGAATCAATCATTTATTCATCAGTTCACTCAGCACATTATAATGCCCACCATGCAGAAGGCTCTGTTATAAATGCTGAGTCTAGGATTATGAATATGAGATTTGGTAAGGAGCCCATTTAAAGCATGAATATCATGCAAGAGTTGGGGGGAGAGTTCATAGGCCAATATTCTACTTCCAGAACAAGGCAATGAGAAAAATGTATCCTTTCCTTCCCACACAAAAGCATGTGAGGGCTTTCATGTGTTAATTCAGGGGAAAATATGTCAATAACTGAGAAAAATAAAGGACAGAACAGGAGGAGAGGTGAACAAGGCAGAGGTCAGGGGTTACCTAGAACAGAACAGGTGAGGATAGAGCAAGTAAGATAAAGAGAGGGACGGTTGGGCATGTTTGGGGGATTTAGTAAAAGACAGCAAGATGGGAACAGGCATGTAGTGGTTATATGGAAACATGGGATGTGAAACATTTGAAAGTGCGCTGATGAGAATCATGAATGGATAAATTAAAGTGTTATTATTAGGGAAGAAGGATATTTAGGAGATCTGCCAGAAGAATTACATGTTTTTATGATGTCCAGAATTAGAGTCCTGTGGTGATTCATGTACATCTGAAATCTCAATATTGCCAAATTGGCTATAAAACAAAGTGATCTGAAAGTAAATTCAGGAAAACAGAAACTGATTATGTTGTTTAGGGGCCAACATAAAATTTGGAAAGGATCTTTCAGTAATATGAGGTGTCAAGTCTAGATTGTTCAATTTTCTGCTTGAGGATTAAAAACATTGTCTTTGCAAAAAATAAATAAATGAATAAATAAAAAGTAAATTTAAAAATTATTGTCTTTGCAATCTTAAGGTTACCCTCCCCTCCCCAAAAGGAACTAATGGCTAACACTTACCATCATGCTCTCTGTGTGAGGCACAGGGACAATTATGAAGTTCTCTGTAAATGTAATTGCTCTATCGCTCCTAGGCAGGAGGCACAATTATTCAACAAGAATAAAAACTATGGCAAGTTAAGAAATTTGTCAAAGGTGAACTTATAAGTACAGGAGCTGAGACATAAAACCAGGCAATATGAGTTCAGAACTTACACAATTAACCACCAATTCTCAATAGAGTCACTAACCCATACTAATGTTTACTTCATCAGTTACTCTCCTAACATCGCACACTTACACTTTTCTTTCTTACATCTGAGACTCTGCCATTTTAACATGTAGGAAATTGTGTCCCAAAAGAGGTCAAGAAATTTGCCCAAAGGACACAGCTGTAAGGTGGCCTCTGGATTCAATCTCAGGTAGTCTGGCTAGAGTTTGTTCTTCATCACTCTGCTGGTTCCTCCCCCCAAATGGCAAAACATAGAGTAATTCATTTTTGTTTTATATTGAATCTTGCCACCCCAGCAGAGCCTCACAACAAGCCAGACGACCCCCCTCACCCCCGACTCCATGGGGGGCCGCCATCTTCCACATCCGGACTTCCTCTCTCGTCACCATTCCACCCAGCAGACCAGACTATCACAGCCCGGATCATCGACAGTCACCCTGCAGCAGTTTTTTTTCAATCTGGCCCAGGTATGCTGAACCAGAGACTCTCAGACATGGGGCAGAGCTGCTCCTTGCTCTCCCTGTGCCCAGCTGCTCATTAGGTGCCCGGGAGGCATGGTGGGTTCTAGCCCTGGCCTGCCACCCCAGCAGAGCCACACAACAAGCCAGACGACCCTCCCGACTCCATGGGGGCCGCCATCTTCCACATCCGGACTTCCCTCTCGTCACAACTCCACCCAGCAGACCAGACTATCACAGCCCGGCTCGCGCAGCCAGTAGCGGCCACGCAGCGTTCATCAATAAATGCTTTATTCAGAGGTGACTACAAGAGTATGCCACCCACACGGCAAGCCTGGCAAGCTGCTTGTGTCGTATTTGATATGCCAGATACCAGTAACATTTATATTAGGTCATTCTCCATGACCTAATATAATGGTTTGAGGCTCTTTATGTTCCTGGAGCAAGCGGATGCCTTTGGGTTCTACTAGCATGAGACAGGACATATGGAGATATTACTGGTGCCCACTCTAGCAAAATGATGAACAGGAAGATAGTGAAGATAGTGATAGTGATTGAATCTTGCATTGGAACTACAATTGAGATACCACTGATTAAACTTTCACTTGCTCATTTTCTTTCAAAAAACATAAATAGAAAATCCCAGAGAATACTTCTTGATATAGTAAGTATAAAAAGCATGTGCAGCCTGAGGTCCAGCCTTGTTCTGTGAGAAGTTAATCACTGCCTTTCCTTTGTTCCTGGGTGCCTTACTGAAGGGGCTGGCCCTAGGTACGCTTCAGACCCTATCCATAGACACAGGAGGTGGCTTTATGAGGTGCTATTCTATTTCTGTGAACTCCTGGGGAACCAGTTAGATATCACCTGCTTCAGCCAATCGTTTGATCTTCAATAAAAGAACTTCATTTTTACCATAAACCTGTTCTAATCTTCCTATACAACTGGTTTCTCCAGCTTATCTCAGTGAGAAATGCACTTTGCAGAAATTTTTCTCAGGCCAGGAAAAAGCAAAACGGGTTTTACTTGAAACTTGCCATGCTGAGCATCCAAGGCCCTTGTCCCACCACTTCCTCCCTACTGACCCTTCAAGAAGCATGTTCACTGTCATTTCCTGGGTTTCACAGAGAAACACAGAAAGATTTTGTGAAAGATGAAAAAAGAGCAGAAAAACAAAAGTCCAGTATTGTGCTTGGGTCTATATAACACTAATTCATCACAGCTGCAAAAAATATTTCCTACTTAGCAAGCAGAGAGTCCGGGAGTTCAATATAAATGCACTAATCCTTGTAATTTTCTTGTAAGGCAAGCCACAAGAGTACTCATTCCTTCAAGGCACAGGGAAGGAAAGTCGTGCCAAGCTCAGAAAACTAAGATATTCCCCCTTTTTACATGTATTTATTCTTTCTATACAGTTAGAATTTCTAACCATTTCTAACAGTTATAAACCTCAGAGAGTGTCATTGCTAACAACAGCAATAACAACAAGAACAACAGCAGTAATAATGACAGCAATCCTAACTATTAATGAGTATGTACTAGGTGCTAGGCAGTTGTCTAGGTCTTTATACATATGAACTCACTCAACCACTGCATTTTACAGTTGAGAAAGCTGATGCTGAGAGGAAGAGTAACTTGGCCAAGAACAGGCATATAGTAAATCTTCAATTATAAGTCACTCTGCTTTATATACCACCCGAGCCCTGACCTAAATACCAGATGCCATTAAAATCATGAAAATTAAAGAGGTGCCCATGTAGATAGTGTTTTTAAGAGTTATTTTATTTTAAGGAGGGAAGCAAAGAAACACAAATAATGCTTCAATTATAACTCGATGTAACTGAACAGCATGCCAAGTTTAATCAAAGCCAGGAACTTTCTCAAAAGCCACAATGGAAACAAAAAAAAAAAAAACCATTAAGAGCAGAAAGAGAATGCTGAGCGGAGTGCCTGAGTAGAAAGGGCCCCACTCACTACATTTACTAAAACATAAAGAAAGAAAATTGCATTTGAAAAGCAGTCTAAACCAAGTGTTTGGAAGCACTGTAATGAAACTTCAAACAAGGTAGAAGATGAGTTAAAAGGAGTTCAAGGTACCTCCCAAGGGCAGCAGTACAATAAGCAGTAAATAAGATTAGCACCTAACAAATGTCTCTGGTAAGTAAAGCACTAAGATATTTTTTCCTTTTCCTACTTCCTAATGTGTTGGCCAGCTCTGCTCACCAGCTGGCTCCTCTAGCTCACTTCAACTCCTCCAGATCTCAGATACAGAATGACTGCATTTATTTGCATAGCATAAATATATAGGTACATATTATGATACCAATATCCAAGGTCAAGTGAAACATATATCAGGAGGTCTTGTCAAAGGTGGAAATTATCACAAGCGTGTGGGAGTCAGAGGTTAGGTAAGACAGAAAATGGAACAGTGTGCTAACAATTGTCAAGGGTACTAATGCCAACCTAGAACTGAGCATTAAATAGAGGCAAAAGGATACACATGACAACCCTTTAATATATGTTCTGTAATCCATAGTCTGGAAGGGAAGGAAAAGAGAAAGAGAGAGAAAGGGAAAGAAATAAAGAACCTGCCATGGAGGTGGGTTGGGGAAGGGGGGAGGGAACCGGGGACGGTGGTGGTGGGAGATGGGCACTGGTGGCCGGGATGGGTGCTGGAACACTGTATGACCAAAACCCAAATATGAACTTTTTTAATTGTATATCTTTGTAACTGTAAAAATAAAAAAAATTTAAAAAAAAAGAATATCATTTTGCCTTTAGATCGTTATTTATGTCCACTTCCCTCATCAATGGTACAACCTCCTCTTTTGGAGATCTCTACCTGGAGTTTGGTTCCTCTTTTTTCCTCTAACAATCAAGCCTCAGGAATTATCACTTTTTCAGAACCTTTCATCTATATGACCTCAGTCATTCCCTAGTACAGTCCAGCTCTGCCTAACAAAGCTGCTGTCAAGGCCCACTGGTCTAAACCACACCCCTCACATTAACTATATCTTCCAGGAGCAACTGGGGCCAGTCTTTCAGTCTCATGCTATTCACCACTTTCCTTTTCACACATCTTTTCTCACTCATGATGGTGTCTGTTTCGCGAAATTCTTTTCTATCTTTCCCCTTGGTATCATCATCAGCCTGTGGGTCTGCAACATCGAGGCATACACTAGAAAACGTCATTTAGACAGAACAAGACAATACAAACTGATAAGTGCACATGCTCATACTACGGAGGCATTATAAAACTCATGGGGACTATAGCAATAATACAGTGGGTAGGGTGCTTGCCTTGCAAGAGGCCTATCTGGGCTCAATCCCCAGCATCCCAGGTGGTCCCCTGAGCCCTGCCAGAGATTCCTGAGTGCAGAGTCAGGAGTAAACACCGAGCACTGGCCAGGTGAGAAGCAAAAACAAAAACATAAACAAAAATCTCACAAGAAAACGCCCTCAATGAGCCACTTACTTCTCAGACTTCCCATGAAATTACTTCAATATTTTTGGTGAAACTTCTGTTATTATTTTACTTTTGGTAATTTCATGTTTATGAGGAAGTTTTCTTTAATTAAAGCAAGTGACAGAATCCCAGAACATTAGAACTGATACTGCAAAATATAATCGATTCCTCGTCCTCATTTTACCAAGGAGGACTAGTATCCCTTAATGGGCCAGAGCCCCAGAATTTACCTCAGCTTCCTGGTCATCAATCACCCAAGGTTTAGATGGCCCCCTCAACTCTGCTTACCCTTCTTAATGGAGAGGCACTAAATCAGGATTTCC
>JAJIBD010035273.1:0-25397 GCA_021461705.1 Cryptotis parvus
CATTCACCAGACACAAAGCTAAGGTAGAATGAGTGTGGTCCCAGAAGAGAGGGGACCAGCATGGGCAAAAGGCCCTTCATCAGGGTAAAGCCACTTCAGCAGGACCAGAGTCAAGTTTGGGAAGTCAGATTACGAGACTCGTGAGCCTCTGGGAAGGCTTTGGGTGCAGAGAGGAAAGGCATTGTGTGGAGAGATCAGGGAGAGTAAACCTTATCTTGCTTTAAAACCAAAAGAACCAAGAAGGCTCAGGAAGGTCCACAGCTATAGTCTTTAAAGACATGGAAAAGAAACAAAATCTGGAATAAAGAGTTTATTTTAAAAGGTCATTAAACAGTTTGTGGCTCTGCCATGCGATATTCCTGATATTACACTACTCTGAAGTAATAATAAAAATTAATTATAGCTAAAACAAATTAAGTAGTCTGAGACGCAAAGAACATAATGTGAAAGAGTCACTGGAGACTGTTTGAAATGGCTACAGGATAGTAGAAAGGAGGGCCGAGATTGGACTTGTCCATGGTTGGAGCTTGCCACAAGTGGTGGAGAGGGCAGTTAAGACAGAGAAGTGACCACTATGACAATGATGAGTGGAAATCATCATGGACAAGAAACTAGAATTGCTGAAAAATGTGGAGGGATAGCCATGGCGACTGACGCTCCAATGCTGTATTGTAAACTATAATGATAAAAGCGAGGAGAGAGTAAGAAGAAAGAGAGAGGCGAGAGAGAGAGAGTCTGCCATCTGCCATTGAGGCAGGCTGGGGATAGTGGTGCTTGAAAGAAAGGGAAAAAAATGGGAGGTGGGAAATGTACAAACACTGGTAAAAAGGGATGGGTATTGGAACATTGTATGGCTAAGAGCAATCATAAACAACTTTACAACAGAATGAATAAAAAATATTCTCAAGGTGATTAAAAAGCAAAGTACTAAAGATGATATTTTAGAATAACCAACAAAAAGAAATAGGGACATTTCTGGCACCAAATGAGTGTTTTTTAAACTCCTGGAAACAGGGAAACAACAGAGGATCACACTAGTGGCAGGAAAAAATAATCCGGCCAGGCATTAAGCAAACAAGATAAAAGCAAAACAACCTAGGATCATATTTTTGGATGCAATTTCAGTCTAAGCTGGTCACACACAAAATCAAGGACTCAAGAATTCTTTCTAGTTGGCAGTTTTGGCTCTGCTATAGAGAACAGAAGATAATCTTTTGCACCTGCAATTTCCATAATGGAAACGACATCTTACCGATTAAATCGAAATAAATAAAACTGAAGTCTTTTATTTAATATATCAAAATCAGATTCCAGGAAGGTCATTTACATTTTTCACTTCGAAAACGCTTTTAGTTTAAAATCTTTTCTGACAATCTTTGGAAGCTTATGACCTCAAATTTTCTCTGGTGAGCTTTCTCTTAATGTTATGATGAAATATCCACCGAGTGAAGTGGAACTTCCCTATTGCCCACAAGTCTTGGGTGCAACATAGGGAAAAAATAAGAAAGTGGAATACTGTTTCTCTCTTCCAGAATGATTTTTAAGTGTATTTCATTAATATTTTATTATGCCACGCTAAGAGATACAATTGCATCATTGATGTATTGATCGCGGGGAGGTTTCCCCAGATTTGCCACTTTGTCCAACCCATCATTGGGTTTCTAAAACGTCTCTGAGCAGTGATGAGATATAGTGCTCAGTTTCAGCCCTGGGGGCCAGCACGGGAGTTGCATTATATGAGCCTGGTTCGTAATTCAGTCCCCGGACGTTATGTCTCCCTAAATTAACATGGCCAGATGTGGCCTTCGTGGCCCTGGTACTGCTACTTAGCCATCCTGTGTTTCCGCACCGCGGGAAGCCCCAAGCACCATGCCTGGAGTCCGCTGCCATTACTATCACTGGAGCGCTCCATGCTCTGGAGCACTGCGGGAAGGCCAGCTTCAACCCGCAAGCATTTGGTTTCTAGAAATATGGCTGAAAAAAGTTAGACTCAGTAATGTTTTATACACATTTATTATAATAAATGTTTATTGTAGCATACTATTAATGAATATTTTAAATTATTTCATAATTATTGGAAGCAAAATGTCTCTCAATACCATACTTCATGTTTCCTGAGGAGCTAATTTGTACAAAAAAGCACAAGATACTGACAAGACAAGAACTATCACTTAAAAATATGCAACTTTATTGTACAAAAATTTTTTTTAAATTTAAAAGTTTTAGGTGATTAGAAACCCAAAATAAATATTTCTTTTTATCCATTCAAGCCAAAAGCTTTAAGGATTATAGGGACCTGTATCCAAGATGCGACAAAAGAATATGCCTGTTGTCAAAAAGATACACATGGTAACGCCTCTAAATGTAATTATTGTAATCCAAAGTGTGAAAGAAGGGAAAGAGAAAGAGAGAGAGAAAAGAGAGAGAGAGAACTTACAGATAAAAGAACCTGCCAAAGAGGCAGATTGAGGGAGGAGGGGTGGGGACATGAGTGGTGGGAAGCTGAGCTGGTGGAGGGATGGGTGCTGCACCTAAGATCGAAACCCAAACACATGAACTACTTTGTGAGTGTATATCTCACAGTGGTATGATATATATATATATATATATATATATATATATATATATTTGATATATATTTATGAAAATGCCTTTTTCATTGCCAGGTGTGAATTAAGTGCAAACAAAATTGGCTCCCCAGTTTGAAAACTAAATCTATGGGTGAGAACAATCCTGAAGGTGGAAAAAAAGTAAAATGAGGCTAAGACTTACTGCATAATTCAATATTGTGAAATGAAGATAAGTAATTATTATAATGTCTGGGTAGCTATGTACTGATCTAATCATGGTAGGGTGTTGGAGGGGCAGAAATGCGTATTAAGGAGATTTCCTACTTTATCCATCTACACAGCTTCCAACTCAGTGATTTTATTTCAGAAATGCAGTTTTTGAAAATAAATCACAATATTCATACTGATAGTAAGTAGCGAAAGTTTAGAATTTGTAATATTAAAGTCTTGGAAAAGGACTGGGAGTCAGGACGGGGAAAGGTCGTCAGCAGTCAAAGGTGGTGTCAAAGGGGCTCTGGGAGACCCGTAGTGGCCTCAGCTGCTGTCCCCATGAGAGGCAAGAACCAGTATCTGAACACCCCACTGGGCAGGTTCCTGTCTGGACAGAGAAAGAAAATGCAAAACAATAATCTTTTACTCTCTGAACTGCTCTTGTGGATTTGGGGGGTTGATAATTGTTTTGCCTTTATGGTGGGAGGAGGGTAGAGGAGCAGGGAGGAGATGTTCTCGTGAAACAGAAAATAGGGGATTAAGATATTTTAACTTTCTTTTCTTCTTCGACTTTTTTTTTTTCCTGTTTGAGGCAGAAATGAAAGAGATCCATCCAGGATTCTGCTGATAAGCTAAAGCAAGCGCGCTAGAAAGATTCAGTTCTATGGCTACCTACTGGCAGAAAAAAAAGGCAGCAACACCTAATTTAGAAAAGTCAGCACAGAGTTCCCCTCACACATGCGCACTTGCTTACACACACCCACGCACCCACTGGCTTTTTCCCACAGGCTCACACTTTACAAATGCACACACGCATTCACACACAGGGCCCACTGATTCTTTCCACCCTTTATGAAGACCTCTGTCTTCCAAGCCCTACAACAACAGACCAAAGTGTCACGAGAGATTTACCTGATGTAATAATGTAAATTGCAAATGGATCCAAAAAGGACCAAACCACTGAAGGACTGACTACTGTACGAGTTTTATACAGTCAAGAGATGCCACAGAATAAAACACTGCGTGTTATTCTCATTCACGTCCTAATGACGAATCTCCAAACTGGTGATTGGAGATTCTTCATTCTAGAGTATTTTATTTTTATGAGACTTTCCAAGAGCTTCCACCACAGCAACTTCATTCAGCCAAAAGTACTATGATCACCAAAAACCTGGATCTAAGACAGACCTCCATTTTATTAGCAGTAACCTTAATAAAAGAATTCACCTCTCAAGTAACTGTCTCCCCACCCTGTCAAGTGGGAGTCCTCATCTTACACTTACAAGAGTTGTTAGGATCAAATATCTGCATGTATGTATTTACCTCACAGGAAATAAATGTCAGTTTTATAAAAAAATGTATTATTACATGATAATTCCACAGACCCATTTTCCCATATGGAAAACTAAGGCAAAAGAGTGATGTTGGGGAGGAGAAGACATTTCCGACAGCAGGTTTGAATCGAACATTAAAATACTCAGGTCATGCTGCAGGCTGCCCCACACATGCCTGCTTTTTCTATTGCGCTCCAGGAAGAGGATGTAGTAATTTGTCACAGCTTAGAAATACTAGCATATTGTCTCATGAGATGCATGTTTCCAGTGAGATAGTCCAAATGCATTCCCTCCACTCAACCAAGGCAGGTTCAGCTTGAGATAGTGGACACCAATACCAATACTTTTCCCCTGTGGCATATTTACTGTAAAGGAAGTAGGAGTAACTGTTCAGTCAATTTGGAAAAAGAGTATTCAGTATTCTAAGATAAGAAAAAATCCCAATTTATATTTATGGATTTGACAGCAACTAATTTTATACTGTTTTCTTTCTCAAAGTAAATAAGCAAAAGCAGGAATATATCCAAACAAAATGAAAATTCTAGTATGCTGTCATTAGGTTTAACTGACAAAGTGATTTACCAAAATACATGAGATTGCGTTATATTTGGCTGGGGAAGACAGGTATGTCAACCAAAATAGCTAAAACAAAAATCTCCAGCATAGAGAGAAAAGACATTCATGCTCCCGTCTTTCTTTCTTTTTCTTTCTTATTTGGGTCACACCCGGCAAATTTAAGGGATTACTCCTGACTCTGCACTCAGGATTCACTGCCAGTGATGCTCAGGGGACCATATGGGATACTGGGGATTGAACCCAGATCTGCCAGTGCAGCAAAATGCCTACCCACTATTATCAGTCCAGCCCTGGGATGATCCTTGTACCTGTTATTAAAAAGCAAGAAAGAAATCTATGGAGGACGTGAGGGAAAGGCAGGCAATGAAGGAAATCCTAGAAAGTCCATTACAACACTTGGAATACTAGTGTTTTATGGAAAATGTGAAACCTATATTGTTGAGGCATAAGTTGTCAATTGGATAGAATACAGAAATTCAAGTTAGCATTATAAAATTATTGTTTAAAATGATCAGTGAAAGCACTACAAAATGGAATTGTACAAAGTGAAGTCTGAGGAAATAATGTCATCAATGTCACTAAATAATCTAATCTTTAAGAACCATATGAAAAACCATATGAATATTCCAGCTTTAGTTAAAAGGACATTGTTATATCTCTATGAAATTTATATTCTAGCAAGAGAGCATTAAATTGTATTCAAACAATCCTATTAACGCTATTCTAAATTAATATTCTTGATTCTCATTTAATAGTTACTCATAATACAGTCCTATTAAGAGGGACTGTAAATCCTAGATTGACATGAACAGTAAATGGATTAAATAACGTGTACCAACTCTAATCCAGTAATATAAATGCTTAGGATAGCTCATTAGGAAGAATTTTTAAAGCCAGACCTAGGCTAGCTAAAGAAAAATGTGATCAGCAATACCTGAGATTTAGTAATGTCCATTGTGTACATATGCTACCCGTGCGGCAGAGCCTGGCAAGCTACCGTATCGTAGTTGTTATGACCAATACCAGTAACAATTATAGACCTGGCTCCCATGACCTGATGGAATGGTTTGAGGCTCTTTATTCCTGGAGCAGGAAGTTGCCCTTGAGCTCTACTTGCATGAGACAGGACATATGGAGATGTTACTGGTGCCGCTTTCGAGCATATCCATGATGAATGGGAAGACAGTGATAGAGTGACAGTGATTGTGTACAATGGGTGATGGCGACATACATATTCTAGCATTGCCATTCCTGACCTGAAATATCAAAGAAATCTGGATGGGGAAGCGGTTTGATTTGCTTTTCCTATATATTGCATAGTAAAGACCTTCTAACATGCTTCTCCTTTCTACTCTCATTATTGCTCCATATCAGTTTTGCTTCTATATCCTCCTTCCTACTCCTGGAAAACAATTCCTTTTCTGAATGTTTTCCTATGCACCTCTCAGGTCTAATTCTAGGATCACTTTCCATAAAGTCTTTCCCTAATAATATTCAAGTTTCATTGAATTCCATATGACTTTAAGATATGCCAGTTATAAGTCAGTCATTTAGAATTTAGAACATGTTTACCCATGAAAGGGGTAATATAAATATTAATTTGCATTATGACAAATTCCATATAAACATGACATGGGAAAAAGTATTTGTCATAATGCTCATTTGTTGGGTGCTAGAGAACAAATTAAGGTTTTATACACGTGAAGTTCATGTCTCACAACTGAATCATTATAAGCTTTACGATAGGGTTTTTTAGTTTAGTTTAGTTTTAGTTTTGCATTCACTCTGATGTTTATGCATTAAACTTTTATTACCATTTAAGAAAAGAAGATTACAATATATAAAAGTAATGTACAAAGTACAAAGCATCCCATAACCACCAAAGTGCCAATGTCCCTTCACCACTATTCTTATTCACCTCTGGTCTGATCTTCATTCCTCTTCCCTCTGCTCCCAATCAGTTCTGTAATTCAAGGCAAGGAGTTTTCATTGCTTTGTGCTGTCTATTCTCTTGTTTTATCTCTATTCCTCAGAAAAGTAAAAACATCAGTATTTGTCTCTTGCTCAGTATGCTCATTTAGAGATAAACTGTGATAAGCTACTGGAAGTAAAGGTAAGATTAAGGTAAGAGAAGAAAATGCCCAAAACTTGTGGGTAGAAAGTTGACAGGAAAAGAGCTGAGAGAGCTACAGTGCTCATGGAGAGGAACCAGAGACAATGAAGTGTACAAAAGGGATCCTGGAGCGACCTGAAGCAGCAGAAGTCCTTGCAGTTGGAGGAGCCACTGAGATCCACTGTGTTGCTCTGGAAAAGTGATGCCAACTATTCTCTTACCAGCTCCCTCCATCTCACCAAGGCTCTTAGTGATAAGCTGTTTCTGGAAAATGCTCCAAAGACAATAGCCAAAGTACTGACATTCATTCTATCATCATCATTATATATTCAAAGTCATAAAACTCTCATTTCAGTTCTAGAAATAAATGATATTATTTTAAAATGTCATAGGTCGATGAGATCTTGCTCCACCAGTGAGAATGGTATATATCAAAAGTAATAGGAGCAATTTGTGTTTTCAGTGATATAGTGAAAAATGAACTCTATCCACTACTGGTAGAAATGTTGTCTGGCTACAATTCCTGTGGAGAAACAGTATAGAGAGTTCTCAGTAAACTTAGAATTGAACTGCCATATGACACAATTCCACTTTGGGCATCTATCCTGAGGATATAAAAAGTGGCTCAAAGGACATATGTACACCATTATTCGATGCTGCAATCAGTAAATAGTCAAGATATGGAATCAACCTAGGTGTCCAATGACAGATGAATGGGTTATGAAGATGTGGTATATATGCACCATGGAATATTATGCAACTGCAAGGAATGATGTAATAGCTCAATTTGCTGCAACATGCTTCAAACTGGAAGATACAATGTTGAGTGAAGTAAGAGAGAGAAGGGAAGAAAGACAAACATAGGATGATTTCACTTAATTTTGGAATATAGACTGCTGAATGAGAAATAATATTGTAGTAAAAGGGATGGCTAGATTACCCACCCCAGCATTTAGAGAGGAGAAAGATAGAAAAAGAAGAAAAGAATAAGTAATTGATTAACAGGCATCAGGGTGTCAGTTATACCACTGATATGAATGAGGGGTAGAGTCAAATGGCCAAAACACAGATTCAACAGAACTTAAAAGATCTAAGCAGCAATCACTGAAACTTTGAATTGTGCCTGTCAGGGTGACAGGTGGGAGTGGAGTGGGGTTTGGGATGGGGAGGGAATCTGGGCACACTGAAAGTTGACACTAGGTGGAGGGTTGCTGTGTAATCATTGTATGCCCAAACTGCAACTATCGTTCACTTTGTAAATAATGGCTCTTTAATAAAACGAGTCACTTGTCACTTGTCTTGCATTGTTCATCAATTTTTCTCAAGCAGGTGCCAGTCATTCTCCATTCATTGAGGTCCATTATTGTTACTGTTTTTGGCACATCAAATACACTGGGTAGCTTGCCAGGCTCTGCCATGGCTCTGGGTCCATCCCAGAGGGCCCAGTCTTTTCTATGCCAAACCATCAACCATCCAGGGCCCACAGGGGGGGAGCCCTGGGTGCAGAACAAACCTGTCAACTGTCTACCACCTGCTGATGCAGCCAGGTGCTGCAGGTACAACTGCAGCCACACATGCAACCTCGAGGGCGGAAGTTAAAATAAATAAATTTTATGTGTCATAAGATTATTGAGAGGAGAAAAGAACAGTTTATTTGTAGGAAAGTAAAAAAATACCTGACCATATCACTGGAGAGATTGGGCAATAATAGTAAGGGATGGTGGTACAAAGACAGAGGAACATTTTATGCATAAAATCCTGTCACTATAAAAACTGTAATCACACCTCCTAAAATAAAATTTAAAAGAAGAAATACATGAACAACTTATTGTTTCTTTTGTTTCTTATTGGTTCTAGGGGCGGAACATAGGGCCTCAGGCATATGAGTTACATATACATTATACATATGTTACAACTGAGTCATATCTTTGGACCTAAGTACATGAAAAAATTGGAATATATAAGTAATGAGAAATAAACATATAAGGGTAAACATTACAAATAGTTTCCTATATTTTATTGGCTGTCGATCCACTGTTTCATTCACAACCTTCTGTATTTTATTGGCTATCCATTCCACTGTTTCTTTGAGTTCATTAAACATCCTCACCATTTCATCTCTGAATTTTTATCGAGAGATTGTATATGTTGATTTTCCTTGTTGAGGCTTCAGGGCTCTTTTCTTCATTCACTCCTTGTGCTGTATTGTTTCCCTACGATGCTGTGGTAGTTGGGAGATGGATCCTTCCACTACATTATCATTGTTCGGTCTCACTGCCAGGTAGGACTCTGCAGAAGCTCCATAGATGGTGGTCTCTTCTTTCCTCTTGAAGGATATTGCCTTCTTTTCTGGTGTTCCTACGTGACTTATGTGGGACCTCTAGCACTGATTCCAGGACATGTTCTTTTGCCTGAACTTACTGTTACTCTTAGATGAAGGTTACTTTTATTCTTGTGACCACTATTAATTTTGTGAGTTTTGGGGTATGTTGATTGGAATAGGCTAATGAACTATTGGTATAATGTGGTTTGGATACCTAGGTTGCCCTCATAAGAGTCCAGTATGGCAGGCCATGATATGGGTTGAATGCAATATGGAAGGAACATTAACTGCGGCTGCATAAGTAGTTGCTACTCAGGAAGCACACCGCTCACCTCAGTTCTACTTGAGTGGGTGGGGAATGGCAGGGAAAGGGAAATACATTGGGGAAGTTTTGAGGTCACAGTTCCAGTCCCATTGCCATTTTCTGCACTTCTAAGAAAAGTAGATGTCCTCTCTCACCTCTCTTATCCTGTAAGTAGTTTCCAAATATTGATCTGTATTAGTCACAAATTCAGTTATAGAAGCCAAGCTGACAAGCGAAATGGATAATATGAGCAAAGTGATAGAAACAAGGAAGACAAAAGATAGAACCCTCTGTAAGATACTCAAATTTAAACTAAAATAATGATAATGATAACAGCAATGCCCAAAAGCTAAAGAAGTATCCGATGCAAAGACACTTCTTTTGTGTTCCTTTTATAGATGGAAGTTGAAGAAAAGATTCCATCATTTGTCCAAAATAAAGTGGAGAACTGGGAGCAATATCCAGGCAAAAACACTTTCACTACCAAAAACTGCCCCAGGTATACCCCTAATCTTAATATGGCATCTTCCAGTTCATCAATGGAAGACGGGAGTTAGGAGGAGAGGAAATAAAGGACAGGATTTCGTTAGTACTGATGTATTTATGAAGATGAGTTTTCATATAAATGGGGGAAAGGAAAGAGTTGGTACAAATAGAAAGGGTAATGGGATACAAAGAGATGATAAAACAAGACAAAGGATGAAAGAAGAGAAAGAAGAGAGAATGTTTAGGAAGATGTTTACTTGCTGTGGGAAAAGACTGTTGAGGTAGAATGGAAGGTCATAAGAGAGAAGAGAACTGTGTTATGAGTATCTTTTTCCCAGCGAAGGGAATAAAGAGGAAGATTCAGGAGCCAGGTTTAGGGTGGTACCACTGGCACAGAGATGTATCCTAAGTCAGAGTGGCCTCACGGTATGAGAAGGGTAGGGAAAAGGTATGTGAGTGCCAGCAGCCCTGGAGCCCTTGATCTGTACAAAGGGGCCAACAAGGTCACCAAATATTCTCACCTTGTCTGAGAGACCAGATGTTAATTTCACAGACCCAAAAGTAAACTCAAAATTGGGGCTTGGAATTTAATTCTAAAACTTATTAGCTGGCTGATCTTTAGCATGCTGTTGAACCTGCCTGAATGTTGCTTGGTTCATATCAAAAATGTCTCCTCCCAGATTTGCTGACAAGATTAAATGTGTGATTGGGTGAAGTATTTGCTACACTGCCTGGCACACAATATGGACAAGGACACTATCGGAAGAAAAGAACTAGTATCATTAAGGAAGGTTTCTAGAGGAGTAATCTAATAAATGTGTAAGATTGAAAGGAAAAATGAGAAAAGGGAACTGAAGTTGGGGTATGGGGATATGTATTGGGAAGGCAACGCCTGAAGGCATGGAGCAACAGTGAGCAGCGATTCTTCATGAGAATTTGGGCTAGAGCATTCCTAGTTAAACAGGATAGAGGTTGGAGAGTTGGTACAACACTTGCCTTGCATGAAGTTGACCTAGGTTCTATTCCCATTACCACATATGGTCCACCAAGCACTGCCAGGAATGATCCCTCAGCTCACAGTCAGAAATAAGGCCTGAGCACCACCATGTATGGCCTCCCAAAATAAACAGCAACAAAATATAGGCGGGACTAATAATAAAATAGTGCAGTAGTTTGATAGTGGCATTGAACTGTGGAAGGGATGAAGGTTTTTCTAAGGAGTAACCTATTGAAAAGCCTTGGAAGCAACTTTATCACTATTTAATGGGAGCCTGAACTAAGACAAAGAGATGGGAGGAAAGGGATACTGTGAAGCAATGTAAGGAGAATAAACTAGCCAGCTCTGAGTGAGGGAATCAAGGTGCAGCTTGTGGAAGAGAGGAAGCCCAGCTCTTTACTCTTTAAGATCATTTGTCACTTGAATCCTGTTATTCATAGATTTGCTTGAGCGGGTGCCAGTAACATTTCCATTTCACCCTATCACGTGCAAAGTAGCCCAATGGCATCTGGTTACTTCAAGAATACGAAGAGCCTCAAACTGTTCCTTCAGGATCTTGACCGAAGAAGTCAAGTGACATCTTTATCTCTTTAGGATAAAACCAGTAACGAGAGTTTGGTTTCAGAGAGAAATATCAGACATCTTAGTGTCTCTTTAATTGAGGTCTATCACTCACATTACTGTTCAATATTTATTGGAAAGAAAAAAATATCGAGGGGCTGGAGCAATAGCTCAGCAAGGTAGGTCATTGCCCTGCACTTTCGACCGACTCGGGTTGATCCCAGCATCCCATATGGTACCCTGAGCACTGCCAGGAGTAATTCCTGAGCAAAGAGCCAGGAGTAACCCCGAGCATTGCCAGGTGTGACCCAAAAAGCTAAAAAAAAAAGAAAAAAAAAAATCGATCCTTTAGTAAAAAGAAAATGTACCTTTCAAGCCCAGAGAGATCACAGCAAATAGTGCACCTGCCTTGAAACTGGCGGAACCATATTCAATCCCTATCCTCCCATTGCCCATTGTCCCTGGACTCCACCAGAAGTGATCCTGAAAGTAGAGCCAGGAGTAAGCTCAGCTCAGCCAGATGTGACCCAAGGCCCCACACATCCTACCTGCCCAATGCTTAGGGTACCAAATTTATATCTCCTGCATACCAAAAATATGCTCCACAGGGGATGGGGACTGTTCCCATACCGCTCTCCCTTCCAGAAGGCCCGGTTGTCAAGCCTACAAATTTCTTCCAACACTGACTGACAAAATGCAGAAAGAGACACAGCCAAGTGGCAGAGCTGCTACTGGTCCTCTGTGGCCACAATGAGGCGGTGATATCTTATAACCTAATATATGGATATGCCAGGTATCCCATCAAATTTTATAGAATTAAGTATGGGACATAAAATCACAACTGTGTGATCATAATTCCTGTTCTGTGGGAACATAATTTCTTATACAGTGGACTGAAATGGCCCAATGGGTAAATAGTGAGATTTAATAATCTTCACTGGTGTTCTTCTAAGACTATATTCTTATAATATATTAGAATATAATGATCGAGGAATATATAATATATTCATAGCCATATTTAGAAAATAAGCTCCAACAAGCAATATAGAATAGATTATTCAGTGTATGCTTACAACAGGCTCAAACAGAGGCTGAGAAAAAATTGGAAATAAGTGTTGTCCATTGGTGCAGTGATGAGAGGTTTGGGGTTTAAACATAGCAGAAATCCACTATATTCTAGAAATTCAGAAAGTGAATGAAGAACACAAATGGGCCAGAATTGCACATAACGACCCAGAAAAAGGTCATGACTTTATCAATGCCATTCTCATCTATGGGCTGCAATGGGCAATATAATTAGTGCCCTCTTGGGGGCCAGGCATGGGAGCTGGGGTGGGTGTAAAATGATGGTCTTTGGTGGTGGTGGGAGCATACTGTGGTGGGACTGGTGTTGAACAATGAATGTTTCTAGCAACTGTATTGTGAAAAACTTTGTACTTATAAATCCCAGTGTTTAAAAATTTTAAAATATGCTACAGTTCTTTGTGCTCTTTTTCCAGAATTAAAAGAAATGTTTTAGAACTTCCTGGTAGTGCAAAGACAAATGATTATGAATATGTGTTATCCAATGGCTTAGTTTTGTAATTTATCTTCTCAGGACTTGGTGATCCACATCTAGAAATGGATGTGGGACCATCCGTGGGCATCTCTATTTTCTCAGGTAGGGAGATGGCAGGATTTGATTGTTCCAATTTAGGTTGATTCCAGGAGTGAAAAGCAGATATGGACAGCAATGAAACCTACGATGTTGAAGTCACACATGATACTAGAAGGGAGCATCACTGAACTGTAAGGGCGCTGCCCAATGTTGCTGTCCTTGGTCCTGAACCAGTGATGCATCTACCAGGGCATGGTAGATACCCATGGTGTATGGATGAGTTGAACATGTTCCCATGGTTCTCCGTAACACAACTTGCCATATAAGACCTCTGATATCTAAAGTACCATGATCTCTGCATCACTTACTGTACATGATGTGAATGCACTCTATATTCTGGTTCCATTCCTGGCAGAGACCCAGTTATATTATTTAGGACTTGATTCAACAAATGAGTTCTGAAGACTTTCCAAGTGCATGACACTGTGTTAAGTACAAGAAAGCAAGCAGTGGAGAAAATCATAGAAAGATTATTCCCAAAAAAATTTTTCCTTACTTTCTGAAAGAACATCAGAGAGGCCCATTCACATCCACTTTCCTTTCATCCCCAGTTCCTTTTAGCCTTTCAACATCCATAGAGAACTTTCTGAAAAATGACCTTCCCAAGTGCATGATTGTTATATTCATGATTTCTGTTCTCTTCTTCTTATTGGGTGCTAATTAATTTCTCTATCATTCAGCCAGAACACTTTTGGAAGACAAAATGAAACACTAAAAATGAAAATAGTCTTCTCTGTAGCAGATTGCAGGGAACTTTATAAACATCAGTACACTAAGTTTGGCAATACTGGCATCCAGAAAGTCCTACAGCAAATACAGGGACCACCTCACTGATTCTTATAAGTATAAAATATTCTTCCAAACAATTAGAAGCTGACAATACAGTTTTTGAACTACACAAGATTCCTACATTGTCTAAAAAGTCAATGGTCCTATTCTTCCTATATGGTGCTGGTTGACCCTAATTTTTCTGTTAGGGTAACAATTTTCAATTAATTTAGAAAGTCTTTAATTAAAAGGCCTATTATTTTCCAGGACATAAACTAAACTATGAAACTAGAGATAATGAAGGTATTTTTGGGGGGTCACACCGGCAATGCTCAGGGGTTATCCTGGCTCTGCACTCAGGAATTACTCCTGGCGGTGCTCAGGGGATATATGGGATGCTGGAATCGAACCCAGGTTGGCCACGTGCAAGGCGAATGCCCTACCTGCTGTGCTATTGCTCCGGCCCTGAAGGTAAATTGTTATGCTTAGAGATTTCCTAATTTAATATTTGTAGGCAACTATGATGTAATACATTCTATGCCTGTATCCTGAACAAAGCACAGAATGAATGGGCCACAAAAAGGGGAATTGTTTTCATTAGGTTGAGTCAGAATTAGTGGTAGGAATTCAAAGACAAAGTCTCTTATCTAGGATAAATAAAGGGTAGAGGCATGAGGTTTTACACATGTAGAAAGCAAAGTCAGAAAAAGGCTGCACAAGAGAAGGAGCTAGGACTGGAAGCAAGGTGTAAATTCACTTGGATAGCAGGTATCTGTGGTTAGCCTTGGCTGCAGAAACATTTGTCAAGGAGAGTAAAAAAGAATTCACAGTATCACATGTACAATGCAATTCAAGAACTTGACACAAATTAATAGATATTTGAAACCAAGACAGCCAAGCTCATTGTCCAGGGAAGACAACAGTTAAAGTCATCCAGCATTTGTGCCACTTGGCTAATGTTGGTGTTATTAGAGCGATGTCATCAGCGAAGTGGAGGTGGTGTAGTGACCAACCATCTATCTTCACTCCCCATTCCTTCCCATTCTAATTATCGCATGACGTTCTCAAGAAGTGGCGCTGAAGAGTTTTGTGAAGTGGTATCACCCTGCTGAACCCCTCTTATGACATCAATCACTTACTTGTAGAATGGTGAGATCCTGGTGGTAAATCAAAAATACAGCTCAAAATGATCTTGATGTATTGCGTTTGAACACCCTGTTTGGCTAGAGCTTCCATGACCCCATTGGTCTCCACAGAATCAAAGGCTTTCTTTAAATCAATGAGCGTGAGACAGAGTGGCATCTTGTGAACTCCCTATAAACCTCAATGAGCTTGGTTACCGTGTTGATATGGTCGATTGTGCTGAATCCTTTTCGGAAGCCAGCTTGCTCTCATGGTTGTCCTTCATCTAATGTTCTACCAATCCTGATTGAGATGATGGACAACAGGCGGAATGGGGCAATAGTTGCCAATGTCGTGGATGTCTCCCTTATTGAACAGTAGAACTGTCCTGCTGGTTTTCCATTGGGAGGGCACGTTGCATTCTGACAGGTAGCATGTGAAGGCTGAGCCAGTGTATTGATGAGTACTGAAGGCAGATTCTTCAGGTGTTCAGGTCTGAGTTTGTCTGGGCCTGGTGCTGTTCCCTTCTTCACCGACAAAATGGCATGTTGGATTTCAGAAGGGAGAACATTGAGAACGACATATCCATCCTGTGGAATTTGGTATGTGGGCGAGGTGGATGTGGCTATCAAAGAGATCTGAGTAGAAGTCATGGATAATCTTCTCCATTGCCTTACTGGAAGATGTGGTAGATCCTTCTAGGACACTGGAGGGCAGTCATCTTGGTCTTATAGTTGGCGAAGGACAGGTGGGTGTTGTGAATGCTTTTCCCAACTTCTGCTGCAGCTTCCAGTATTTCTACTCTCTCTCTTTGAGATCTTTTATAGTTTCTCTGCACTCCTTAGTGAGCTTGGATGTTTGCATATGGTTTACCTGAGGCACGCGCTTGCCACGTTGGTGAATGAGCTTAGAGTTTTTTGAAAGACAGGCATCAATTTGTGTCTTTCTCTAGGCATTCTTCACACAATCATGGAAGTGCTCAACCAGTCAGTTGTATTCTTCATCGATGTTGTTCAATGATGGCATCTTCCCATATTGCCGCAATGGTGCCAAAGAGTTCCCAGTTGGTGGTCATTCTGGAAGTTCTCTTCTTAAACTTTCAAGCCTTTTTCTCCCTGCTGCATGAAGTAGAATTTCTGCACAAAAGGAGATGGTGGTCGATCCTGTTTTTAGAATGTTGGGACAACAGCAGCTATCGGTCAGGCAAAACCGTCAACTGAAGATAATGTGGTCCAATTTCATTGTGGAACTGTCACCAAGAGATTCCCATGTCCAATGTTTAGATTCAACCTTTTGGAACTGTGAGTTCCCATGAATGATCTTAGTGGACATGATGAACTCAGATAGTCTCTCACACCATCGATCTTCATCATCCACACTCCACAGCTGGTCAGATTTCCACCCAAGAGATTAAAGCCAATATCCAGCCCGGCTTGTCAGAATACAGCCTACAAGACCCACCCACCCTCAGGGCCCCCCTTCAGAAGAGTATTTTAAGCCCAGGAATGCTTGAACCACAGATGCAGATACACCAGGCAGAGCAGTTTCCAGCTCTCCTGTCACGTTCGGCCGTGTTATCTCCAAATTACCATGAATATTCCTACCCACCCCTCTCCAGAGGCCTGGCAAGCTACTGAGAGTATGCCTCCCAGTGGCAGAGCCTTCAAGATGTCTGATGCATATTCAATATGCCAAAACCAGTAATAACAATGTTTGTTTTCCCAACCCAAAGAGCCCTTAATACAACAGCACTAAGAAGGACGAACAGCAGTGCCTGATAAAATTTCAGAGCCAAAGTGAGCTGCCAAAATGAAGAAAGACTAAAATGACTGCCTGTATTTTCAATGTATGTACACTGGCAGCAGAAGCATTTGCTCGAGACCTGATGATGCTAGCGCAAAAGATCAAGTATAACACCATTGGTCTGACTGAGACAAGGAAGCATCAATCACATCACACCGTTTTGACACCGGAGAAAACTGTTCCTCAGAACATGCGTTGAAAAAAAGCGTTGGTGGCATCGGTGTCCTTGTCAACTTCACATGGCCATGAACTTCAATTCTGAATGTGTAACAAACCAGATAGGACAATTGCACTTGAAGAGATGTGGCCCACGCCAGCAATTTTCTATCTTCATTGTCTAAACACCAACATTCACACACAAGGAAGAATAAATTGAGGAATTCTACATGGAACTGGAGGAGTTCTATAAAAAAAATCACACTTTCTACAAGATCATAGTTGATTTTAATGCCAAGATAGGACCGAGAAGAACAGCTGAAGAACTCTACATTGGGACCCATAGTGTAGAATGTATATATATATATATATATATATATATATATATATATATATGTGAAAGCAATATATAAATATATAAATGTCTACATGTATTGCTTTTTGTGTCACATATATGTACACATACACTCACACACACACACACACACACACATATATATATATAATATCAGCCCTGAATCTATAAGTTATATTGAAGGAAACATACGGGAGAACACTGCAACAATAAAGCTAGAGGTGTCTTCAAGGTTCAATGTCATTGACCAGCAAATAGAGGAAAGCATAAACAATGGGATTAACAACAGGCTTACATAAAATTAAGGAATTTCTGTGTCTCGAAGTAAATGATGGCCAGAATGAAAGATAGTTCACAAATGAGTATATGTTGCTCACCACCCAGTCAATAAAGGGTTAATATTCAAGATATATAAGCATGGAAGAGGGTATACAAAAAAAAAACAACAAACAACTCAATCAAAAATTAGGTAAAAGAGATAAACAAAAAAGTTTCCTAACATGCAAGTGACCAAAATGCTCTACATAGCTTATCATCAGGAAATGCAAATTTTAAGCGAGAGATCTTGGGCCCGAGCACGATAGTCCAGTAGGTAGGGTGTTTGCCATTGCATGCGGCTGGCCTGTACCGGCCTGGGTTAAATCCTGGTATCCCATATGGTCCCGAGCACACGCCAGAAGTAATTCCTGAGTGCAGAGCCAGGAAACTCCTGAGCATTTCAGAATGTTACCAAAAAAGCAAATAAATAAGAGTGAGAGATCTCACACAACAAGTATGGCACACATCACAAACAAACAAACAAATAACCAGTTCTAGTTTGAATGTGGCGAAGAAAAGGTGGGTCCTCATTCACTCCTAGAGGAATGCTGTCTGGTTCCCCAGTCCTTTAGGAAAATAATAGGAAACTCAGTAAATAGCTAGAAATTGAGATTTCGTTGACCATACAATTCCACAACATAGTATCTATCCCAGGACCTAAAAAAAAATCCTATTCATAAAAGACACTTGCACTCCTTTGTTCATTTGCAACACATTTCAAAGTAGTCAAACTCTGGAAACAACCCAGAACAGATGACTGGAAAAAAAACTATGTTCCAAATATACAATGGACTACTACTCAACTTTTTCAAGAAGAAAGCAACAAAATTTGCTGCTATGAGTACCGGATATGGAAAGTGTCACACTGGTAGTTAGAGGGACAGGGAGAGACACAGAATGATCCATTTCATAAGTGGGATGGATGGATGAATGAATGGATGATAAATATATAGATAGATAGGTAGATCGATAGGTAGATAGATAGATAGATTAGATAGATAGGTAGGTAGGTAGGTAGATAAATCGATAGAGAGACAGACAGACAGACAGATATACAAAACCCAAAGGCAAAAGAAAATAAAATTTATCTTTAGTAAAACTTATCATACTTACCATAAGGAAGAAGGCATATCCTATGCCTCCCACTTTACCCCTATGGTTAAGTTTTGTCCTTCTTTATAAGGGAAAAGTGGGTGGCATAGGACCTGAGGGGAAACACTGCGACAATGGGTGAAAGGAAGTGGACATTGTGGTAGATGGTGTGGTGTGGAAGTGTTATGCATGAGCCCTAATCATTAATAGTGCTATCAGTCATGGTGCCTCAAATAAATTTTAAAGAAATCTATTACATAATAGTGGAAAAAAGAGAAGTAAAGATTCCTCAAAATGAATGAACCCCCAATTCTAGCCCTAGAGCACCACTCACAACTTTTGGTATCCACTTCCATTACTATGTGTTTTTTTAGAGTACTACACATGTTGTACTGCCTCCCCTACCTAGTGCACTGACCTAATTCATTCTTACATCTCTCCCAGTACAGAACTGAACTTTGTTGTTTTATGGAAGACCTTAGTCAGCACTCCTATTTCTCATTCAGCCCTGCATTTCTTCTACATAACCACTCTAACTAATTTAAACAGCATGTCCAAATAAAGGAGCATGTCTCAGAGAGAGAGCAAATCCTGTTCCCTATCATCTCCCAGTTGATGAACCTCCCCGATCACTTGATCACTTGACATCCGTTATTCATCGATTTGCTCAAGCAGGCGCCAGTAACATTTCCATTTGACCTATCACATTCCAGTGTAGCCCAATGGCATCTACTTGCTTCAGGAATACGAAGAGACTCAAACCATTCGTTCAGGGTCTTGAGCGAAGAAGTCTCACCATCTTGTAGGTGGCGACCACGTGATCTTTTGATATCCCGTGGGATCCAGTCAGTAGCACAGCTCTAGTCAAGTGATCATCTCACAAATCGCATTACATGTCCAGCCCATCTGATTTTTCGATGCCTTGGCAAATGAGACAGCGTCCTGACTCTGGAACAGCACACAGGTCCAGAACTCCAGATTGCTTCTCTCACTTGAGTGAGGCATGTTATTCCAAACGTAGCTCTTTCCATTCCTCTTTGGGAGACCCAGATAGCATTCTCATCCTGTTTTCACTGGGGTCCAGGTCTCTGAAGCATATGTTAATGCAGGGAGAATAGTGGAGTTGAAGAGATGTGCCCGAGCCAGAGGTTCTTTGTCTTTTTAGCTATTTCTTTGATGCTTCCTCAGTATCTTTGCAAATATATTTTAATTAAAAATATATTTTAATTAATAAATAATAAGAATGAATCAGGACCCAGGAAAAATTCTTTCCAGTTGATGAACTGCCTGAGGTAGAATCAGTTTCTTCATCAGTTCACTCAGCATTATAATGCTCACCATGCAGAAGCTCTGTTATAAATGCTGAGTCTAGGATTATGAATATGAGATTTGGTAAGGAGCCCATTTAAAGCATGAATATCATGCAAGAGTTTAGGGAGAGTTCATAGGCAATATTCTACTTCAGAACAAGGCAATGAAAAAATGTATCCTTTCCTTCCACACTTAGTATGTGAGTTTTCATGTGTTAATTCAGGGAAAATATGTCAATAACGAGAAAAATAAGGACAGAACAGGAGGAGAGGTGAACAAGGCAGGGGTCAAGGTTACCTAGAACAGACAGGTGAGGATTGAGCAAGTAAGATAAAGAGAGGGATGGTTGGGCATGTTTGGGAATTTAGTCAAAGAAAGCAAAATGGGAACAGGCATGTGGTGGTTATATGAAACATGGGATGTGAAACATTTGAAAGTATAGATGAGAATCATGAATGGATAAATTAAAGTGTTATTATTGGGAAGAAGGATATTTAGAAGATCTGCCAGAAGGATTACATGTTTTTATGATGTCCAGAATTAGAGTCCTGTGGTGATTCATGTACATCAGAAATCTCAATATTGCCAAATTGGCTATAAAACAGAGTGATCTGAAAGTAAATTCAGGAAAACAGAAACTGACTATATTTGTTTAGGGGCCAACATAAAATTTGGAAAGGATCTTTCAGTAATATGGGGTGTCAAGTCTAGATTGTTCAATTTTATGCTTGAGGATTAAAAACATTGTCTTTGCAAAAAATAAATAAATGAATAAATAAAAGAGTAAATTTAAAATTATTGTCTTTGCAATCTTAAAGGTTACCCTCCTCCCCTCCCAGAAAGGAACTAATGGCTAACACTTACCATCATCTCTGTGGAGGCACAGGGACAATTATGAGTTCTCTGTAGATGTAATTGCTCTATCGCTCCTAAGGCAGGAGGCACAATTATTCAACAAGAATAAAAACTATGGCAAGTTAAGAAATTTGTCAAGGTGAACTTATAAGTACAGGAGCTGAGACTTAAAACCAGGCAATATGAGTTCAGAACTTACACAATTAACCACCAATTCTCAATGAGTCACCCGCCCCATACTAATGTTTACTTCATCAGTTACTCTCCTAACATCGCTTTCACTTACACTTTTCTTTCTTACATCTGAGACTCTACCATTTAACATGTAGGAATGTGTCCCAAGAAGGAGTCAAGAAATTTGCCCAAAGGACACAGCTGTAAGGTGGCCTCTGGATTCAATCTCAGGTAGTCTGGCTAGAGTTTGTTCTTCATCACTCTGCTGGTTCACTCCCTCCAAATGTCAAAACATAGAGTAATTCATTTTGTTTTTTATATTGAATCCTTGCCACCCCCAGCAGAGCCTCACAACAAGCCAGACGACCCCCCGCCCCGACTCCATGGGGGCCGCCATCTTCCACATCGGACTTCTCTCGTCACCTTTCCACCCAGCAGACCAGACTATCCCAGCCCGGATCATCCACAGCCCCCCTGCAGCAGTTTTTTTCAATCTGGCCCAGGTATGCTGAACCAGAGACTCTCAGACATGGGGCAGAGCTGCTCCTTGCTCTCCCTGTGCCCAGCCGCTCATGAGGCGCCCGGGAGGCATGGCGGGTTCTAGCCCTGGCCACCCCAGCAGAGCCTCACAACAAGCCAGGCGACCCCCCCGACTCCATGGGGGCCGCCATCTTCCACATCCGGACTTCCCTCTCGTCACAACTCCACCCAGCAGACCAGACTATCACAGCCCAGCTCGCGCAGCCGTAGCCATCAGCGGTTCATCAATAAATGCTTTATTCAGAGGTGACTACAAGAGTATGCCCCCCCACACGGCAAGCCTGGCAAGCTGCTTGTGTCGCATTTGATATGCCAAATACCAGTAACATTTATATTAGGTCATTCCCATGACCTAATATAATGGTTTGAGCTCTTTATGTTCCTGGAGCAAGCGGATGCCTTTGGGTTCTACTAGCATGAGACAGGACATATGGAATATTACTGGTGCCCGCTCTAGCAAATAGATGATGAGCGGGAAGATAGTGAGAGATAGTGATAGTGATTAGAATCTTGCATTGGAACTACAATTGAGATACCACTGATTAAACTTTCACTTGCTCATTTTCTTTCAAAAAACATAAATAGAAAATCCCAGAGAATACTTCTTGATATAGTAAGTATAAAAGCATGTGCAGCCTGAGGTCAACCTTGTTCTGTAAGAGAAGTTAATCACTGCCTTTCCTTGTTCCTGGGTGCCATACTGAAGGGGCTGGCCTAGGATACTTCAGACCCTATCCATAGACACAGGAGGTGGCTTTATGAAGTGCTATTCTATTTCTGTGAACTCCTGGGGAACCAGTTAGATATCACCTGCTTCAGCCAATCGTTTGATCTTCAATAAAGGAACTTCATTTTTACCCTAAACCTGTTCTAATCTTCCTATACAACTGGTTTCTCAGCTTATCTCAGTGAAATGCACTTTGCAGAAATTTTTCTCAGGCCAGGGAAAAAGCAAACGGGTTTTACTTGGAACTTGCCATGCTGAGCATCCAAGGCCCTTGTCCCACCACTTTCCTCCCTGCTGACCCTTCAAGAAGCATGTTCACTGTCATTTCCTGGGTTTCACAGAGAAGCACAGAAAGATTTTCTGTAAGATGAAAGAGCAGAAAAAACAAAAAGTCCAGTATTGTGCTTGGGTCTATATTAACACTAATTCATCACAGCTGCAAAATATTTCCTACTTAGCAAGCAGAGAGTCCGGGAGTTCAATATAAATGCACTAATCCTTGTAATTTTCTTGTAAGGCAAGCCACAAGAGTACTCATTTCCTTCAAGGCACAGGGAAGGAAAGGTAAATTGCCAAGCTCAGAAAACTAGATATTCCCCTTTACATGTCTTTATTCTTTCTATACAGTTAGAGATTTCACAACCATTTCTAACAGTTATAAACCTCAGAGAGTGTCATTGCTAACAACAGCAATAACAGCAAGAACAACAGCAGTAATAATGACAGCAATCCTAACTATTAATGAGTATGTACTAGGTGCTGGGCAGTTGTCTAGGTCTTTATACATATGAACTCACTCAACCACTACATTTTACAGTTGAGAAAGCTGATGCTGAGAGGAAGAGTAACTTGGCCAAGAACAGGCATATAGTAAATCTTCAATTATAAGTCACTCTACTTTATATATACCACCCAGACCCTGACCTAAATACAGATGCCATTAAAATCTGAAAATTAAAGAAGGTGCCCATGTAGATGAGTGCTTTTAAGATTTAATTTATTTTAAGGAGAGGAAGCAAAGAAACACAAATAATGCTTCAATTATAACTCGATGTAACTGAACAGCATGCCAAGTTTAATCAAAGCCAGGAACTTTCTCCAAAGCCACAATGGAGCAACAAAAAAACCATTAAGAGCAGAAAGAGAATGCTTGGCGAGTACCCCGAGTAGAAAGGGGCCCTCACTACATTTACTAAAACGTAAAGAAAGAAAATTGCATTTGAAAAGCAGTCTAAACCAAGTGTTTGGAAGCACTGTAATGAAACTTCAAACAAGGTAGAAGATGAGTTAAAAGGAGTTCAGGTACCTCCCAAGAGCAGCAGTACAATAAGCAGTAAATAAGATTAGCACCTAACAAATGTCACTGGTAAGTAAAGCACTAAGATATTTTTCCTTTTCCTACTTCTAATGTGTTGGCCAGCTCTGCTCACCAGCTGGCTCCTCTAGCTCACTTCAATTCCTCCAGATCAGAGATACAGAATGACTGCATTTATTGCATAACATAAATAGATATAGGTACATATTATGATACCAATATCCAAGGTCAAGTGAAACATATTCAGGAGGTCTTGTCAAAGGTGGAAATTATCACAAACGTGTGGGAGTCAGAGGCTAGGTAAGACAGAAAATGGAACAGTGTGCTAACAATTGTCGAAGTACTAATGCCAACCTAGAACTGAGCATTAAATAGAGGCAAAGGATACACAGACAACCCTTTAATATATGTTCTGTAATCCATAGTCTGGAAGGGAAGAGAAAAGAGAAAGAGAGAAAGGGAAAGAAATAAGAACCTGCCATGGAGGTGGGTTGGGAAGGGGAGGAACCGGGGGCGTTAGTGGTGGGAGATGGGGCACTGGTGGCGGGATGGGTGCTGGAACACTGTATGACCAAAACCCAAATATGAACTTTTTAATTGTATATCTTTGTAACTGTAAAAATAAAAAAAATTAAAAAAAAAGAATATCATTTTGGCCTTTAGATCGATTATTTATGTCCACTTCCCTCATCAATGGTACAACCTCCTCTTTGGAGATCTCTACCTGGAGTTTGGTTACCTCTTTTTTTCCTCTAACAATCGAAGCCTCAGGAATTATCACTTTTCCAGAACCTTTCATCTATATGACCTCCGACTCATTTCCCTAGTACAGTCCAGCTCTGCCTAACAAGCTACTGTCAAGACCCACTGGTCTAAGCCACACCCTCACATTAACTATATCTTCAGGAGCAACTGGGGCCAGTCTACCAGTCTCTTGCTCTTCACCACTTTCCTTTTCACACATCTTTTTCTCACTCATGATGGTGTCTGTTTCGCGAAATTCTTTTCTATCTTTCCCTTGGTATCATCATCAGCCTGTGGGTCTGCCACATCGAGGCATACACTAGAAAGCGTCATTTAGACAGAACAAGACACTACAAACTGATAAGTACATGCTCCTACGGAGGCGTTACAAAACTCATGGGGACTTTAGCAATAATACAGTGGGTAGGGTGCTTGCCTTACAAGAGGCCTATCTGGGCTCAATCCCCAGCATCCCAGGTGGTCCCCTAAGCCCTGCCAGAGATTCCTAAGTGCAGAGTCAGGAGTAAACACCAAGCACACAAGGTGAGAAGCAAAAACAAAAAGTAAACAAAAATCACAAGAAAACGTCTCAATGTGTCCGCTTACCTCTCAGACTTCCATAAAATTACTTCAATATTTTTGGTGAAACTTCTGTTATTATTTTACTTTTGGTAATTCATGTTTATGAGGAAATTTTCTTTAATTAAAGCACAGTGACAGAATCCCAGAACATTAGAACTGATACTGCAAAATATAATTGATTCCTCGTCCTCAATTTGCAAGGAGGAACTAAGTATCCATAATGGGCAGAGCCCCAGAATTTACCTCAGCTTCCTGGTCATCAATCGCCCAAGGTTTAGATGGCCCCCTCAGCTCTGCTTACCCTTCTTAATGGAGAGGCATAAATCAGGATTTCCCAAAACATTCATTCTGTAACCACCATGGGGCAAAAGTACATTAGTGGAAGCAGATTCTTCACTGAAGAA
>JAJIBD010035274.1:0-17980 GCA_021461705.1 Cryptotis parvus
TTTCCTGCAGCCAGACATGAGTATTTGTGCTCTCCAGCTATAGCAGGAGCTTTTATACACTGGTGATTTTACTCTAACTTCTAAAACTATGTATGTTCTCCTAGACTATACAACCTGAAAATAAAAGTCATTCTACTCCGACAGCAATTACTCCACAGTATCTCAATTATATGTAACTCTGAGGCTCTTTGAGGGAAGAAACTGCATAGAGTTTATGTTTGAATCCAAGACTTAGCTGTGAAAACAATAATTTTAACTCCTCCACTCATTGATTCAAGGGATCAATTGATCACTTGATCACCTGAATCCCGTTATTCATCGATTTGCTCGAGCGGGTGCCAGTAACATTTCCATTGGACCCTATCAAGTGTCAATGTAGTCCAATGGCATCTGGTTGATTCAGGAATATGAAGAGCCTCAAACCGTTCCTTCAGGGTCTTGACAAGGAAGTCTGACCATTTTGTAGGTGAGCAGCCACGTGATCTTTTGACATCCTGTGGGATCCAGTCGGTAATGGCTCTAGTTAGTCCAGCGGTTGTCTCCAAATCGCATTACATGTCCAGCCCATCTGATTTTCGATGCCTTGGCAAACGAGACAGCATCGCTGATTCTGGAATAGCGATGGAGGTCAGAAGTCGGATTCCTCCTCTTACTTGAGTGAGGCGTGATATTCCAAGCATAGCTCTTTTGATTCCTCTCTGGGAGACCCGAATAGCATTCTCATCCAACTTTCGTAAGGCCCAGGTCTCTGAGGTGTATGTTAATGCAGGGAGAATGGTGGAGTCAAAGAGATGTTCCCGAGCCGGAGGTTCTTTTGCCCTTTTCAGCTATTTCTTCCATGCCTTTGAAGGCATTCCATGCTGCTTTCTTCCTCCTGCGCAGCTCAGGTTTTAGGTCGTTCATCATGTTGACTTCTCGACCTAGGTACACATAACTGCTGCATTCAGAGATGTTTGTTCCATTGAGAGTGAATGGGACCTCAGGAACTAGTTCATTCTTCATAAACATTGTTTTCTTTATTCAGCTGTAGACCTATCTTTCCACATTCTCGGTCGAAGTCAGCCAGCCTTTGTGCCGCTTGGCTAATGTTTGGTGTTATTAGAACGATGTCATCAGCGAAGGCGGAGGTGGTGTAGTTGCCGACCATCTATCTTCACTCCCATTCCTTCCCCTTCTAATTGTCGCATGAAGTTCTCGAGGGTGGCGCTGAAGAGTTTTGGTGAAATGGTATCACTCTGTCGAACCCCACTTTTCACATTAATGGTCACTTCTTTGTAGAATGGTGAGATCCTGGTGGTGAATCCGTAATACAGCTCACGAAAGGATCTTGATGTATTGGGTTTGAACACTCTGTTTGGATAGGGCTTCGATGACTGCTTCAGTCTCCACAGAATCAAAGGCTTTCTATAAATCAATGAATGTGAGACAGAGCAGCATCTTGTACTCCCTACAAACCTCGATGATCTTGGTTACTGTGTGGATATGGTCAATTGTGCTGAATCACTTCCGGAAGCCTGCTTGCTCGCATGGTTGTCCTTCATCTAGTGTTCTACTAATCCTGTTCAGGATGACTTGTGTAAACAGCTTGTAGATGACGGACAACAGGCAGATGGGGTGATAGTCGCTGATGTCGTGAATGTCTCCCTTCTTGAACAGTAGAACTGTCCTGCTGGTTTTCCATTGGGATGGCACCTTGCATTCGGACAGGTAGCGTGTGAAGAGCCGAGCTAGTGTATTGATGAGTACAGACGGCAGATTCTTCAGGTGTTCAGGTCTGACTTTGTCTGGGCCTGTTGCTGTTCCCTTCTTTACCAACGAGATGGCATGTCGGATTTCAGAAGGGAGAACGTTGGGAATGACATATCCATCCTGTGGAATTTGGTATGTGGGCAGGTGGATGTGGCTATCAAAGAGATTTGAGTAGAAATCCTGGATAATCTTCTCCATTGCCTTTCTGGAAGATGTGATAGATCCATCAGGGCATCAGAGGGCAGTCATCTTGGTCTTATAGTTGGCAAAGGACAGGCTGGCAGTGCAAATGCTTTCCCTGGCTTCTGCTGCATCTTCCAGTATTTCTGCTCTTCTGTCTTTGAGGTCTTCTTTTATCGCTTCTCTGCACCATTTAGCAAGCTTGGACATTAGCATTTGGTCTCCTGAGGCTCGCGCCTTGCCACGTTGGTGAATGAGCTCAAGAGTTTCTGAAGACAAGCGTCCTTTTGTGTCTTTCTCTCTCTAGGCATTCTTCCGCACAATCATGGAGGTGCTGAACCAGTTGGTTGTATTCTTCATCAATGCCGTCAATGATTGTATCTTCCCATGTTGCTGCAATGGTGCCAAAGAGTTCCCAGTTGATGGTCGTTCTGGGAGTTCTCTTCTTAGACTTTGCAGCCTTTTCTCCCCCTTGTGGGAAGTAGAATTTTTCACGAAGGAGACGGTGGCCCAATCCTGTTTGGATTCAAGGGATATTGAATCTTTTCTATCCCAGGTGCTGTGCCAAGAATATAATAAGGAAAATAATAAATCCCTTACCCTCATGTAATGTTCTTAGGGAGTATGGGCTATGTGAAGAGTCGAGTCAGTGTATTGATGAGTACTGATGGCAGATTCTTCAGAGTTCAGGTCTGACTTTGTCTGGGCCTGGTGCCGTTCACTTCTTTACTGATGAAATGGCATGTCAGATTTCAGAAGGGAGAACATTGGGAATGACATATCCATCCTGCTGAATTTGATATGTGGGCAGGTGGACGTGGCTATCAAAGAGATCCGAGTAGAAGTCATGGATAATATTCTCCATTGCCTTTCTGGAAGATGTAATAGATCCATCAGGATTTTCATTGATTTAAAGAAAGCCTTTGATTCTTTTGAGACCGAAGAGGTCATTGAAACCCTAGTCAAACAGGATGTTCAAACCCAATACATCAAGATCCTGTATTATGGGTTCACCACCAGGATCTCAACATTCTACAAGGAAGTGATCAAAAGAGGGGTTCAGCAGGGTGATACCATTTAACCAAAACTCTTCAGCACCACCCTCGATAACATCATGTGACAATTAGAATGGGAAGGAATGGGAGTGAAGATAGATGGTCGACAACTACACCACCTCCGCTTCGCTAATGACATTGTTCTAATAACACCAAACATTAGCCAAGTGGCACAAATGCTGGCTGACTTTGACAAAGAATGTGGAAAGATAGGTCTCAACAAAACAATGCTCATGAAAAACGAACTAGTTCCAGAGGCCCCATTCACTCTCAAAAGAACAAACATCTCTGAATGCAGCAGTTACAGGTACTTAGGTCAAGAACTCAACATGATGAACAGCTTAAAACCTGAACTGTGCATGAGGAAGAGAGGGGCATGGAATGCCTACAAGAGTATCAAAGAAATAGCTAAAAGAACAAAGGACCTCCAGCTCTCAGCACATCTCTTCGACTCCACCGTTCTCCCTGCATTAACATATGCCTCAGAGACCTGGGCCCTGTTAAAGCAGGATGAGAACGCTATTTAGGTCTCCTAAAGAGGGATTGAAAGAGCTATGCTTGGCATAACATGCCTCATT
Source organism: Cryptotis parvus (assembly GCA_021461705.1). NCBI lineage: Eukaryota > Metazoa > Chordata > Mammalia > Eulipotyphla > Soricidae > Cryptotis > Cryptotis parvus. Next base: position 3,563 of record JAJIBD010035274.1, read on the forward strand.
CAAGTGAGAGAAAGAATCCCTAGTTCCAACCTCCCTCGTTGACTCCGGAGTCAGGGACTCTATCTCGCTTGCCAAGGTATCGAAAATCAGAAAGTGAATGCAGCACCAGAAATGGGTCAGACTCACACACATAACAACCCAGAAAGAAAAGTCATGACCTTATCAATACTGTCCCCATATATGGGCTGTATTTGTCAATTTATCAGTGCCAATGGTGGGTGGGTGGAAAATGAGGGTCTCTGGTAGCGGTAGGGGCACACTGGTGGTGGGATTGGTGTTGAACGATGAATCTAACAACTGTATTGTAAAAAATTTGTTCTTGGTAAATCATGCACGATGTTTAAATAAAATTTAAAAATGTTTATGCCATATCAGAAATTGAACCAGGGTTGAGCCAAAACTGTCACTGATGGCAAGTGCCTTATCTTTATTTATAAATGTTTATAACAGAAAGTATTTAGCTAACCCATTCTTTTCGCCTTTTTTTTTTTTTGGAGGTGCCACATATATCCAGGAGCCTGAGATCCTCAGAAGACTCAGCATTGCTGGTTCTGTTGCTTAGGTCCTTGAGTCTTTTGGTACTAGAGACCAGCCACACCCAGGTGCCCATGAAGTGCTCAGAATCAAATCTGGGTCTCTGTGAATGCAAGGCATTTGCTTCAATCCTTTAAGCTCTCTTCCAGCGCCTTATACTCTTCATAATATTCAAAACAAAGAATAACAGCAAATGATTGCAGATATAACTGAAGATTAAAATAAAAGCTCTTTTAGAAAACAATGTTGGAGAATATATTAATGAATTGGATATACTCAAAGATCTGTATAGTCAAATAAATAATATTACTCAAAAAGTAAACAACATAGATACATTGAGTTACATTTATATTACGACTTTCTAGTTATAAAATAAAAATAGAATAAAGATAAAGTTTTAAGAGTTGAGGATATTTTCAAAAAAGGAAGCAGACTTGGAAATAGAAAAATGGATAGAACATTATAAAAAGATATATAAATAGTAATAAATGTATAAAAGATGTTTAATTTTATCAAGGACATATAAGTTTTAAAAAAGCAATAAAATACCACAATATTCTCAGTAGAAAACTAAAAATACAATGGGCTGATTTGCTAAGGATTTTGTAGATCTATAATTCTAATAGACTAGTGGTTTATTAGCACATTCACTTATTATTATACAACTAATAACATCAAACTTGATCTGAACACACATACACCTTGTAATTCAGTAATTCTACTTTTAGTTATTACCCATAAAAAGTGTATGCACCTGCACAATATATGTGGGAAAAATCACAAATATAAAAGTTCTCAACAACAGTATTTATCATAAAACCTTGTATAAAGATATCATTTATTTAAAACCTTGTACAAAAAATACTCAAATGCTCTGACACAGACAATAAATAAATTTTAACATCTCCATGCAATGAAACACAAAAAGAAAAATAAAATATGTGTAATATGCCATCACTGTTAAGCTTCACAAATAGTATTGAGCTAAGAAGATAGTTTCCAAAGAAAACATTCCATTATTGCATCATGTCAAATTTATTTAATTATTTATTTATTTATTTGCTTTTTGGGTCACACCTGGCGATGCTCAGGGGCTACTCCTGGCTCTGCACTCAGGAATTACTCCTGGTGATGCTCAGGGGACCATATGGGACGCCAGGGATCGAACCCAGGCTGGCACGGGCCGGCTGGGTGCAAGGCAAACGCCCTACCCGCTGGGCTATTGCTCCGGCCCCACATCATGTCAAATTTAAAAGCTACATAGAATGAATGATGCTGATAAAATCAAAATCTCATAATCCTTCAAAACTGTTGCAAGACAACTAAAAGCCTCTGCATCTGCCCTGAATTGCCTTCTGCAGGTCACTTCGTAGATAAGGGGGTAGTTTAAATGTGGCAGTTTATCTGACCATGTATTCTGTACTGGCTGGTATAAATATTCTCTCATGCTACTACAATCATCATGGGACTAGTTAGATCTTACCAGCATATTTGCCTGGCCACGTTGGATCTCTTAAGTAATTAGACCAGAGAGAAATGCTGTTTGCCTCCAAGCAAGCAAGCATGACTCCCCTGATAACTCAAAGGCAACTAAAATACAAAACTACCGTGAAGTAGAGGAGACTCTGGTGAAGGCTTGGAGAAATATTTAACTGGCATTAGAATAGTCTTTGGTACAGAGGCATGCCATCTCAGAAACCCCCTTCTCTACCCTATAAAGGCATTTCCAGGCAGATCTTGGCTCAAGACATTAGGTGAGGTGCTGGGAGAAATTACCTGAGGGCATTAGACCCTCCCTGCCAGGGGAAGTTACATTTAGCTTACAACTCCTCCCAGCTCTGCTAGGGAGACTTTGAATGATCTCTGGGTTCTTGTAAACAGCCAGAAGGCCTCCTGAAGTTGCTACATTTCTATAGGGCTGTTTTCCTGTTTTCATCTCTAGATAGCCCAGCCCAGAATGGGCTGGTGGGCTGAGAAGTTTGGGTGGATTTCTAGCTATAAAATAAGCTGCAAGAAGAAAGAAGCTCTCTTTCCCCCTTTTGCCATTTCAGCTTCCCTTGACATTTAGTTCTCTGTCCTCTCCATTCTCTCTTGGGCCTCAACACGTGGTGGCAGCCATTTTGGCCTACACATGGCTGGGGCTTAGCTGGGAAACCAGAGTCTGGAGGTTTCTCTGCTCTTGGATTGTATATCGGAACCTGTGTTAGTAAAGCCCTTTTTAAAACTGCATCGGATTCCTGAGTTTTCATCCATTCCCCGCCGGCTTTGGAGGTAGAAGGGAACTCGCTTCCCAGGACTGTTGTGGACCCCAGCGGCTTTCCCAACACAAAACTATGATTGGAAGAGGTCATGGGAAGTCCCTGTTGCTGCTAGTTATATGGTATTTCATGATATACATAACTTGGACTTGTTTGTTCACATTGTGAAAATTCACTAAACTGAATGCATGCCTCAAGCACTCAAGTTTATGCATGAGATAATTCAGTAAAAATGTTTACTGAATAGACTATTCAATTGACCAAGACGTAAATAAGAATTGGCTAAGAGCAAGGAAAACTAAGTAAGTGGTGTCATCAAATCCAGGGAGAAATTAATTCCAAGAGTGAGCAGATTGATTTAAAAAAAAAAGGAAGTGGAAGGCAGTTCTAGAGGGTTCTGGAGAGGGAGGACATACACCACCACCTCCAACAATTGTTGTTTTTTTTTTTTTTTGAGGGGCCATTCCTGGAGGTACTCAGTGCTGACTCCTGACTCTGAACTCAGGGATAACTCCTGGCAGGAGTTAGGATACCATATGTGGCGCCACAGAACTAACTTGGGTGGGCTGCACGCAAGGCAAATGTACCAATGCGCTGTTAATCTGGGCCTCCCCTCTGGTTATTGCATCAGTTTCTAGGACTTCCAGATTTAAAGTAAGATGATTTTACTCTACACAACTTGTTTCTCTGAATAAGGAACAAAGATTACGACAAAGATTTGATTAGGGCTGGGGATGTTACTCAAGTGGTAGAGCATGTGACTTGTGTATATAAGGCCCTCAGTTCTCTGTCATGGCTGCATGTAGGTAGACTCAAGCACAAGATAGTAAACAATCAGTCCTCTTGGCATTGTCTTCTGTGGTTTTGTGTGCGTATTTGGTTGTCACTTCACTTTGTTCGGGCCACACTAATGGTACTCAGGGGGCTATTCCCAGCACAGTTATTGAAAATTGCTTCTGGTGGTACTTTGGGCACTATACAGTGACAGAGACATAACTTGGAATTCTTATATGCAAAGCACGTGCTCTAATATCTTGAGCTATCTCCCTGACCCTTTTTGTGTGTTTTTAGATGGAATTATCTAATAAAATTCATCTGATCATTCCTCTACATACAGAGTCCTCCAAAACTGTGGATTAAAATGTATTTAACAACCTTTGTAGTTCTGGCAAATGGGTAGTCTTAGATTACTAGTCTTGTTTTATGCACATAAAAGAAAATACTAAAAACAAATGCTGAAGAGGGAATTCAATGCAAGACATTTTGTTTAATTCTAGCTAATCTTTTTAGAGCTCAGTTTCTTTATTCCATCACTGTATCACTGTATCACTGTCTTCCCGTTCATCATCGATTTGCTCGAGCGGGCACCAGTAACATCTCCATATGTCCTGTCTCATGCTAGTAGAGCCCAAGGGCACCTGCTTGCTCCAGGAACATAAAGAGCCTCAAACCATTCCATCAGGTCATGGGAATGAGGTCTATAATTGTTACTGGTATTTGGCATATCAAATACAACACGGGTAGCTTGCCAGGCTCTGCCGTGCAGGTAGCATATACTCTTGTAGTCATCTCAAAATCCAACATTTATTGATGAACTGCACAGCCGCTTGCGCCGCGCAAGCTTGGCTGTGATAGGCTGGTCTGCTGGGTGGAGTTCTGACGAGGGGGAAGTCCGGATGTGGAAAATGGAGGTCCTCATGGAGTGGGGGTGGGCGTCTGGCTTGTGAGGCTCTGCTGGGGTGGCGGGCCAGGGCTAGAACCTGCCATCCCTCCCGGGCACCTCATGAGCGGCTGGGCACAGTGAGAGCCAGTAGCAGCTCTGCCCCCATGTCTGTCTCTCCTTATTCCATAAGAATGAGATTATAGAGAAAAACAGAGAGAAAGAGAGAGGAAAAGGGGGCACCTGCTATTGAGGCAGCCTGGGGGTGGGCGGAGGGGGGTGTGGGTATACTGGTGGTGGTGATGGGGTACTGGTAGAGGGATGGGTGCTGGAATACTGTATTACCAAGAACGAATTATGAACACCTTTGTAGCTGTATGTTCCACTGTGGTATAAAAAAATAAATAAATAAAGCCTATTCTAAGGGGGAAAAGAACGAGATGATAAGCTACCTTTATACTGAGCTGAGCAAATCTAAAGCTATTACTGTTCAAATTAAGGTGAAGTGCTTCTCCAAGGGCAAAAAAAAAATGATCCTACTATATAACGAGGGCATAAGAAACTAGGTTTGAGACTCACAGTCTCTGGGTTTCTCTTAGAACTTCCATGTCCAAATGTAAAGGCTAATAGGAAAGTTTAGCAATCACAAGCTACAGAATAATTGAGTGATTCCGTTCAGGAATGAAGTTTTGGCTCTCTCTCTGGTTAAACAAACTAGATGAAGTTCTGGCTGAGGGGTGAAGAAACAGAAATGGGTAGTGAAATGAAGAAGGCGTAGGTGATTTTTTTAAACACTAAGCATTTCTGTTCATTGTTTTTCCATAAGTTACCTTTGGATAAACTATAAAACTCTAGAATTTTTTTTATGCATGACTTTAACCCAAATCATTGCTCATGCAACTAATATACATGAAATGACAACTCTGTGCCTGATATTTAAAAAAGACCAGGCACTACTAATTTTACAGTGGGCCATCTTTATTTTATGAATATTTTGTTCTCTTAGTCATGGTGAGTCTTCTTCAAAAGTTCAAGAAGGATGGAATGGATTCTTACTGTATATTTAAAAGCACTTTTTGTTCTTTGTTTTTTGAACTTTGTTTGTTTGGTTGGTTGGTCAGGGTTTTTGTGGCCATATCTGGTGGTGCTCAGAAGTTACCCTTGGCTCAGGGAATCACTCCTGATTGGCTCAGAGGACCATGTGGGATGCTGGGGATTGAACCTGGGTTGGCCACATGCTAGGCAAGAGCTTTATCCACTATAATATCTCTCTGAACCCTCAAAAGTGCTTAGTACCCTGAAATCAAATTACTTCAGTGGGAGAAAATGGACATAACTTTATTTTGAAAGAAACTTTTTTTAAACATAGGCATAATTGTTGATAACATGAACAGAGAACAGATGGTGAATAATGAACACTGTTTATGGTATAATTAACATGTATTTTTAGAATACAGTTACTTGAAATATGGGCTCTGTGGTAGCACATATCAAACTGGATATCATAACTGTATTTTTAGCATCATTACCCAATTACATGACCTTATATAAATTGCATAATATCCGTCCGTTTTATTTGCTAAATGAAAATAATAGGTATATTAGAAGCTGTTAAAAATTTAAAAGAAACTTTAGCAAACTGTCCAGTACTAAATAAATGAAAACATTGTCATGATATTTAAATGTACTTTTTAGATACATGAAATATTTTAAACATCTATAGATGTTTCCCTGAGTAAAATATAAGCTTGTAATTCATTCCTTTGAGCTAGTCCTCCATCCTTTCCATATAATTTTCTCAGAAATTCAAATTACATGTGCATAATAAGATACATTCTTTTTTAGCTTCTTTTTTGATGGTTTGAAAAAACTATTTCAAGTCTTCAGAAACAGAATGAACCCAGACCCCTAATTATATTAAACTACATATTAGTTCCTGAACACAAGTAAAGAGAGAAAGTATTGGATGTTTTCAAAATTAGGAGTATTTTTTCTATTCCGTATGGGCCGAGGAACTATTCTGAAGGAAGCAGCCTGAGAAAGTAGCCAGAATCTCTGCCGAACATGTTCTTATTTCTCATGCTTATTCTCTACCATAGAAACTGACCCACACCTCAAAGTAAGGTTTGCACTCAACTAGTCCCCTCTGGAGGAGCAGGTGTTCTTTCTTGAACAAAAATGTCTCTGTTTCTTTTTTTTTCCCCCTCACCTTTCTCTAAACAAAACTCTTAAATAAAACTATTAAACTTTGGATGGAAGGAAGGAAGGAAGCAAACAAGCAAGCAAGCTGTTTCAATACTGAGACCTTACCATGGACATATGCTAAAAGAAGTCACTGTGAACTACAGAGTTGCTATGCTCTGAAAGGACGTGGGCTGACTGGGTAATCTTGGCTCAGGCAAGATTTGTCTTTCTGTTCAGCCTGTGGATTATCAGGATGTCAAGAAGTAATTCTTCAAAATGGCATGAAAAAACACTCCCTTGGTTTTCAGATTCTTTTGTCTTAATGCTGGAGTGTGCCTCTGTTTTGTTTTGATTTTTTTTGGATCTAATACTTTTCCTTCTTTTGGTATTTATAAAGACATTTTAAAGGGTTAAATGTTATTAAAGAGTTTTTTGTATTCTAATTTTCAAGTTGTCACTTGCTTAGCTGGACAATCTGGACAAAAACAATGTACCACAATAATTCTATATGCTTATAGGTTTAAAATCTCTTTGACAGGCCCATACGGAATAGAAAAATGCTCCTAATTTTTAAAACATCCAATACTTTCTCTCTTTGCTTGTGTTAACCATATGTTATAAATTCAGAATACAAAAATGTGTGTACAATGGCCATCTTCCTCCCATCTCTCTGCTAGTCAGTCTCTCCTCTTCCTTAAAAGCTAATAATGTAGTGGTTTCATATTCCTTATTCAAGACTTTTCTCTTTATTCTGTTCTTGCCCTCTCTTCTACTTCCTTTCCCTTTCTTCCTCCATCCCTTCTTCTCCTTTTCCTTCCTTCTTTGTTTCCAGACATATTAACAGACTGTGTGTAATGTTCTGAGGCTTATGTCATTTACTAAATGATCCATCTTAACATCTTAATATTGGGTAAACTATTAGTATTTTAATTATTTCCATTTAATAGCTATCACAAATTTATATGTAGACTCCAATTAATTAATATTTATGCTTCAAGCATTACATTTTTTCATAAATTCTTCAATAGATTATTTTGTTCCAAAATAGGAGACAGAGAGATAGATAAGAAACTTTGCTTGTGGCCAAACCTGGTTTGATTCCTGCCGCTTCACATGGCGCCCCCTGCACTTCTGGGAGTCACCCCCTGAACAAAGAATAAGGAATTAGCCCTGAATGCAGCTGGGTGTGTGTTGCAGCACTCCTCTAAGAACCTCTGCATCTGCCCTGGATTGCCTCCTGCAGGTCTCTTCATAGAGAGGGAGTAGTCTAAATGTGGCAGTCTTATCTGACCATGTATTCTGTACTAGCTGGTATAAATATTCTCTCATGCTACCACAATCATCGTGGGACTAGCTAGATCTTACCAGCATATTTGCCTGGCCACGTTGGATCTTTAAGTAATTAGACCAGAGAGAAATGCTGTTTGCCTCCAAGCAAGCAAGCATGGCTCCCCCTGATAACTCAAAGGCAACTAAAATACAAAACTACCGTGAAGTAGACGAGACTTGTGAAGGCTTGGAGAAATATTTAACTGGCGCTAGTATTAGTCTTTGGTACAGAGACATGCCATCTCAGAAAACCCCCCTTCTCTACCCTATAAAGGCATTTCCAGGCAGATCTTGGCTCAAAACATTAGCATATAAAGGGCCTAGGTGAGGTACTGGGAGAAATTACCTAAGGACATTTGGCCCTTCCTGCTTCCTATAATAGTGGGAGGTCTGAGCTGCAGGGGTATAAAACCAGCCTGCTTCCTCTCTCTCTCACTCTCTCTCTTTTGGGCTCTCTCTTTGTGAACTTGCACTCTTCTTGGGAGTCTTGTCTTTGTCTCTTTTTCCAGGGCCTTTACATGTGGTGGCTGCCATCTTGGCCTACATGTGGCTGGGGGTTCTAGCCTGGAATCCTAAGCCCCGGGTTTTCCTATTGCTGATTTGTATGCCTGAACCTGTGGTAAGTAATGCCTTTTAAAACTGCATCGAATTCCTGAGTCTTCGCCCATTCCTCGCCAGCTCGGAGGTAGAAGGGAACTTGCTTCCTGGCACTGTTGGGGATCCCAGCAGTGTCCCCGATGGGTGTGGACCACCTACTCCCAAATATTAATTTAGAAACAAGATAATAGCAAAATTAAAATGGAGAGCAAGTCAGTTGCTGCCAGTGATTAAGAGAAGATAGGGCAGAATGTATGTCATCATGACTTTCAACAGATAGCATAAGGGATACGAATGGTCATTGGGACTATTCTATATCCTGACTATATTGATGCCAATATCCAGGTCCCCGTGACAAATTGCATTAAATTGTTGGGCTGCTGGGAGGAACTGGAAAAATAATATTTTTGATCTAAGCTGATTTACTTAGACATCCACAGCAGGATGTGACAATAATTATTTCAAGATGAAGAGTTCAATTTTTAAAGTATTGAGCATCTAGAAACATCTCATAAACAAAAAATTAACAAATATTTTGAATATTCATGTTTCTTACATTGAGGGAATGGTTAATCATCCTATGGATTGTTTTATCATGGAAGTCTACTATATTTTAAGTCTGATTAAGTGTACATATAAAGACCTAAACTGACAATAACAAACTTCAAAATAAAATCTTTTATTAAGAGCCTATCTCTCCCAGATCCCAGAAAAACACATTATTTTTCAAGACTTGAATGCACCAAATAAAATTAAGCACACTTGTGCAATTTTATAATAAATAACTAATGGACTGGGAATTTAAGAAATGGCATGTAATTTTAAAAATCAATTATGATTATTATTGCTGCCTTCACTATTATGACATTACATTTTCTTCAAGAATTAGTATCTGTCACCTCATCTTAGATTTTGGATCAATTCTAGATATTTTAATTTGTTCAATGTAAATGATTCAGGAGATTTTTGTTCCTTTCTTTTTAAAATCAGTTGCTAAGTATTTTAGTCACTATTGCATTACAAATTGCTCAGATGAAATAACAGATCATACTATTTTCTTGGAGAACAATCATCTTAAATTCAGCTTAATTGGATTATACTCACTTAAATTCTGATTTTTTCAAGGCAAAAAATACAGACTAAATATCATCTACATCATAACTATTGTGTATTTTATATAAAGCCATCTACTTGCTACTTTGGATAATTACCTGTTGAAAAATTGTTTGCTTAAAACTGTCGCCAGCAAAATTATCCCCTCCCAAGTTTTATTACTGTATGTCATAGGCGAGTTACTAAAACTCAAGCACATTCTATAAATTTTTTAGATAAGTATTGTTCAAGTTAAATTTTTAACAATCATTAGAATATTTCCATTTTATCACTTGCCATTTTATTTTCAATGCTTCATTTGCTTGAGCTGCTCTTAAGTGCTTGAAAGTACATACTGCATATTTATACTTTACTTAAGTAGCTTGTGCTACAATAAACTATTTACTGTAATAAATGGTATGGTTTATTAAGGTTTATTTATGCTTAAACTTAAAATTTTACAATAAATGTGAAAATATTGTCTCTTTATTTTTTCTCTAATGAAAGAAACACAAAACAATAAATAAACTTCTCTTTTTAATCTTTCATTAAGCTGGATTACCTAAAAAGCAATTTTACTTGAACTTCATGCTCAATTTAAAAAGACAAGTAGTTATGAATAGTTAAAGATTTAAGCTTCTTTCCTTAATAAAAATTTTAGAAACTTAACTTTCATTTGTAAATTTATAGTACTATATTAATGTATTAATTAAATATGCAAATTTTCTGTATGATTTTTGTAATTTTATTGGATCACTGTGAGAAACACTTATGAAGTTTTTATGATTGTTTCAGTCATATATCCCAAAACCCATCCTTTCACCACTATGCATTTCCCACCTTCAATGTCCCCAGTTTCCCTCAAACACACACACACACACACACACACACACACACACACACACACACACACACACAGAAAGTCTGTCGTATGGCAGGCACTTTCTTTCTCTTTTCTCTTTCCTTTTTTGTAATACAGGTACTGAAAAATTATCATGCTTGCCCCTTTACCTACTTTAGCACTCAGTTCTTGCTTAGAGGTTTCACTTACATCTTGAATCAATAGCCTAATTTTTTTTAATTGAAGCTAAAGGCATCTTTAAAGATGAAACACCACTTACAAAGTAGGCAGAAGATAAACCAATGGGACTACATTAAACTAAGAAGCCTCTGGGGGCCAGAGCAATAGTCAGCGGGTAGGGCGTTTGCCTTGCACGTGGCGGGCCTATGGCGGCTCTGGTTCTATCCCGGCATCCCATATGGTCCCCTGAGCACCGCCAGGAGTAATCCTTAGTGCAGAGCCAGGAGTAACCCCTGAACGTCGCCGGGTGTGACCCAAAAAGAAAAAAAAGCTTCTGCACCTCAAAAGAAATGGTGACAAAAGTACAAAGACAGCACACATATTGAGAAAGAATATTTACCCAATACCATTCTGATAAGGTGTTAATTACCAAGATATATAAGGCACTGATAAATTTTCAGGAAAATATCCAACACCATCAAAAACTGGGGAGAAAAAAATAAAAATTTCTCAAGGAAGAAATTCAAATATCCATTAGACATATGAAAAATGCTCTTCACCACTGATCATCAGGGAAATGCAAATCAAAAAACAACAATGAGGTATCATCACACACCACAGAGACTGGCACACATCCAAAAGAGCAGGAGCAACCTCTGCTGGATTAGATGCAGGAAGAAAGGGATTCTCGTTCACTGCTGGTGGGAATGCTGAATGATCCAGTCTTTTCTGAAAACAATATAGAAATTCCTCTCCAAACTAGAAATTCAGTTTCCATTTGACCCAGAAACACCACTCTTGGGAATATACTGTGAGGGCCAAAAACACACAACAAAATCACCATCTGCACATCTATGTTCATTGAAACACTACTCACAATAGCTAGAATCTGAAAACAACATGAGTGCCTGAAAACAGAAAACTAGATAATGAAACTATGGTATATACACACAATGGAAAATTATGTAGCTATTAGGAAAATTTAAGTCATGAAATTTGTCTACAATGGATGGAGATTATTATGATGAATGAAATTAGTTAGAAGTAAAAGGACAAATATAGATTGACTGCATTCATTTGTGGAATAAAAAAAGACTAATATCAAAGGTGAGGAAAAACAGGATCCAGAAGAACTTGTCAAGTGTTAGAATATACAGTAAGGGTGTGGTGGGGGAAGGGGTCAGAGGCAAGGTAAGATTGAGAAGGGATCAGTCAAACAGTAGTTGGAAATAGCAAAATAGCAATACTAGACCACAACTGAGTATTGAAACTAGGTCAAGGGAAATGCATGTTAACCCTTCAGTGTATGCATTGCAAAGCACAATGTGCAAAAGAAAAGAGAAGGGGAGAAAGAGAGTAGAGAGAATAGAAGAAGGAGAAGGAGAAGGAGGAGGAGGAGGAGGAGGAGGAGGGAGGAGGAGGAGAAGATAAGAAGAGGAAGAAGACCTGCCTAGAGGGGCATGCAGGGGCATGGGCAGGATGCGGGTGGGAAACTGGAAACATAGGTGTTGGGAAATGTGCTGGTGGAGGAGGGGTGCTGGGAGACTGCATGACTGAAATCCAATCATGACTGACTTTATAGTTTTCTATGGACTACAAAAAGTATCCCACCCACATGGCAGAGCCTGGCAAGCTATCTGTGTCCTATTTGATATGCCAAATACCGGTAACAATTAGACCTCATTCCACGACTTGATGAAATGGTTTGAGGTTCTTTATGTTCCTGGAGCAGGCCAGAAGCCCTTAGGCTATCTTGCATGGTACAGGATGTATTGAGATGTTACTGGTGCCCGCTTGAGTAAATTGATGATCCACAGGAAGTCAGAGTGATCAAGTGATCTTATGGTATCATTTGCATACTTGTATTACTTGTCTTCCCATTGTTCATTGATTTGCTCAAGCGGGCTTTCCTTTAACTCTTCCTATGCCTGTGCAAGCAGTGTAGCCAAAGGGCATCTGCTTGCTCAAGGCATGGGAAGAGCCTCAAACCCATTCCTTCAGGTCGCTAGGAATGAGGTCCATAATTGTTTCTGGTTTTTGCATATCAAAATAAAACTACAAAAGTAACTTGCCAGGTTCTACTCACTATAGGTGGTATACTCTCAGTATAAGGCTCTCATCGTCATCCTATGGTGATAAAATAAAATTTCCGAAAATGTATTTACAAGTCTCCAGAGTATGGCCCAGTAGATGAGAGGAGGCTTACATGGCAGGGGTCAGGTGTGGTCCATGTCCATGGCATGACAAGATGAAGTTTTCTCAGTACAGGAAGTTGGGGAAGAGGAAGTACGCCCCTGACACTGCAAAGGGAAAGCCTAGAGATTTCAGTCACAGGGACCCATGTCTAATTTTTTGGCAAGAGTTAATTTTCAGTGTACCCAGTCTCATGAAGGAGTGAGTCTGGCTGGCATGACAGTGATTTTATCAATCTCTGTAATATTGTTAGCAGGGAAGTATTAGATTATTGTGTACATATGCTGGTGAGCCTTTTGAGGGTATGCGAAAGATTTGCATACAAAGCTCAAACATTGAAGTTAGTTTACTGTACTGATGGTTCAGGTTCCTCCCCAGATGTACAGGCCACTCTGTCACCCAAGAGCGACAACCAGGCCTTGTTCCTAATGCTACCGGATCCGTGAATGGCTCCTGTACTTTGTCCCCACGTAATCATACTCACCTGCCCCCACAGTGTCACTGGTCCTGTGCCTGTGTGCTCTTCTCCAAATTGTGTATACATTCCCGGAGAAGGCCATGAAAAGTTTGCCCACATGGGCGAACCCCTGTGCTCATACTGTTGCTGGCCGCAGCTGTACTACAACAGTTCCTGTTGGCTAGTCCTAGGGATCGCTCCCCCAGCCACCATCACGTGAGCGTGGATGAGAAAGTACTGGGTCCAGCACACAGCTTGTCCTAATGGACATTCAAGCCTATCTGGCCCTGAGATGCCCACCTGTGCGATGCCCTGAATTGGCCTGTGCAGACCTACCTGACCTGGAGGAGGGGTCCTGAGGGGAGAAATAGAAGTGGATCCATTGATGGGGCCAGAGCTATAGACCAGCTTAGGTAGGATGTTTGCCTTGCACTTTCGGCGGCCCATGCCGGCCCATGCCGGCTCAACGGTTCGATCCGTCATCCCCATACTCCCCCGAGCACTGCCAGGGTAATTCCTGAGTGCAGAGCTAGGAGAAACCGAGCACTGCATGCGGCCAAAGAAAAAAAAGAGAAGTGGATCCATTGAAAAGTGTTTTCTGAAGCGGGAGAGAGGCATGTGGACTAAAGCATTAATGGAGCTGGTGCTTGAGAGCCTCCTTTTATCTGTAACAAGATCCCACCCCAGCCATCCCATTCTACATCCTGAGTGGAAACCTATTATAGGAGCGGAGATTTAAAGTAATCTACTCTATGAATATTAAGCCAACACATTTAGTACACATGTCAAGCATTTCCATATCTATATTTTTAACATATTTAACCTTTTTCTTTTTAAATACAAAAGTAATAAAGCAGTTAAAATAATACATGTTTTTATTATAAAATGTTAGAGGAACAAATTTTTAAATGTATTACACATTATGTTGCAACTTTTACCAATAAAATGCAATATATTAGGGTCAGAGAGATATGAAGAACTAGTACAAATATTTGGCATGATGGAGGCCTGTAATCACATGGTACCTTGAATGAAACCCCATTTACAAGAGCCTGGAGTGAAGACTGGACACCATAGGATATGACCCCAAAAT